>JAEQBH010001989.1:600000-805993 GCA_016808115.1 Tetrastigma voinierianum | reverse complement strand
CGGATCAAGAGGAGGCGGATCTTTTCGACGTGGTCGCGAGGAGGCGTGCCTTCCTGGGCGTGTCAAGAGCGGTGTGCTTCTTCCTAACCATCTCCCACTTCGAGTAGAATTTCTGTGAAGTTCTTATCGAGATAGACTTGTTTTGTTTTGGCTTGATCAAACAATTTGATTTTTCTTGCTTCTTGGTTATTTTTAAGTGTTTTTTATACTAGCATCATCCGTATTTATACTCATTTTTTGTTTAACGTTTTGAGTATATTGGTCAGAACCAATTTATATAGAGACAAGATGTATTAATTTGGATCACTAGATGTGATCTATGTTGGCCTGCAGGTCGCTGAACTCCATAAGACTGACTTTGTAATTTAATCTCACTAAACGTACTATGCTGGGTCGGGGAAGTGAGTGGGTTTCCTGCACACTCTTGGACAGAGTAAGTTGACCAAGCTCAGACGGTTAGTCATCGGCAAAGCCTGCCCGTGCCACCTGACTGCGAGTCGACCAGCTAGCAAGGCCACGCCCTGGGCCTGGCAGGTCGACATCGCGCCACCCTGACTGCTGAGCTGACCACTAGACTGCGCCAGGTCATGGGTGCCTCCGGGCTTCCCGCGCCCACCCGGTGAGTCACCAAACACGGGCATATTTGGTCAGAAAGGTAACGGTTTCTCAGCTGGCCACCCTGACTTATAAGTTGATCAACCAGACATGGGCTAGGCTCCGGGCATCAGGCCTAAGCCAGCTGCACCCGACTTATAGAGTGACCAATTGGGGACGTGGGCTATGCTAGGGTCGGCAGCCTAGCTTCATACATCCTGATTTATGAGCTGACCAACCAGACGTGTCACTGACTTATAAGCTCTGATCAAACAGACATACGACAGCCCGGCAGTGCTCCGCTTTCCGCGCCACCCTGACTTATGAGTCGACCACTAGACGCGGCCATGGTCGGCCTGGTAGTGGCCTGGTTTCCGTACACCAGGATTCCGTAAGTTTAACTCACGCCATACGAGATGTAGCAGAGATGTCGCAATAGATAATAAAGACGCTCTTATCGATAGTGCCTATTCAAGTGCATGACATTCCACATCTTGTGTACAGAGTTCCATCTGCTTTGTTCATGGCATGTGATCCTCGACTCCCCTGACCTTGCATCACATATGGTCCCTTCCACGCTGGGTTGGAATTTTCCCTCTCGCCGTGGTCCCGTGAGTGCATTCCTCAAAAACCTCAAACTAGGAACGCTCTACTGAACACCCGAGGCCTTACTGCTTGTCAGAATAATTCGCCGGTTTTTGCGCCAGGATGCCACCGGATCACGCCGGCTTCTCGTGAACTCATCGCTGGTGTCTAACTCCCCATCAGATTCTTCATTTCCGCTCCAGGCGAAGCCGTCCTGGATGGTAGGTAGACCGGGATCAGTAGGGATAACAAATTCTTCCAACCTGCTAGTGAGTGCGAAGGAAAGATAATGCGGCTGGTTTTCGCCGTATCCCAGTCGTAGCACTCTGCGCTTCCTCCACCCATTTCCCTTTAGCGAAGTCTAGTCGCTTTTTGAGGGCAATTAACAAAGTTTTATTGGAGGCTTCAGCTTGGCCATTGCATTGAGGATACCGGTGGAGTAGGCTCGTGATTTTCGCCTAGCAAAAGTCTCAATAGACCCTGGCCACAACCGCGGCCCATTATCTGATATGATTGACCTCGAAATGCCAAACCAGAAAATAATGTTTCTCTAGATGAACCGGGTGACATCTCTATCTTTGATAAATCACAAAGATAGGCATCACCTCATCCATTTACCGAAATAACCGTAGCCACCGCAGCGCTGGGCCGGCGCCGAATGGGCCTGTCATCCCCCATCGCGAACGACCAGGCGGCCAGAGGATGACCCAAAACTCGATCTGTGGATTTCAAGATGGGAGACATTGGGCTGGCAGTGGTCACATTTTGACATAGTCGCCCACGTCTCGCCTTCATGGTTGGCCAAGAATACCTCGTGTGAGCCCGATGGGCGGCCGTTTTTCCCTTGATGATTCCATGTACCTTCATGCGTCACTTAACACATACCGACCGCCCGAGTCGACATTTGAGGTGGGCGGCCTGTCAGGGACCACGAGCAAGTTGTCTGGTCCACTAGAGAGAACCCGGCCGACCGACCGAATTTTACGGGCCATGCCTCGTCGTCCTGGAAGAACTCTCCGTTAAGGCGTGGTCGAATCTGTAATTCATCCAGATGGGGGAGACTCTTCTACCTTACTTACTTGAGTGTACAATATGGAGGGGCCTGGTTGATAGTAGATAGGGAGGTATATAGTTTCCGTTATTGGCAAAGACGCTGGCCACAAGCAGCCTAAGGCATCTACCGTTCATTACCTGGCCCCCTCGGGATATGCCCGAAGCCTGTGTCGTGAGAGTGCCCAACTTTCGCTGATCAGAGAAGCGCATTTTGCCATTCTGGTTCCCGGATTTGAATTCTCGCGCTGGACCTGCCTCAAGATCACCAGAGTCGGCCCGAATCAAAAGGCGATTAGCACCTACCCGCGAAAGTGCAAGTTCTAGTCCCAGCATCATGGCTTCAGATCTCGCACCGCTATTGAGGCGCCAAGCCTAAACGGACGGCTCCCGTTCAATCCTTCCTGGGTGATGGGAGGCCACCGCACTCAATCCCGCCCCCCGACCGCCCGGAGGCCCCATCAATGGTAGCGGTCCACCCGCCTCTTTACTGCCAAGTGCTTCGGGTCATGGATTTCGCGAGGAAGCCCGCCAAGACTTGCCCTCTGCAAAGTCCTCATTGTATCAGGATGCCATAGCTCCTCGCTTAGTTCCATTGCCCAACGGGCCATCCTCCTGGACAGATCGGGTTTGTGAATCGTGCCTCAGAGTGGGAGATCAGTCAATACCACAACGGGATGGGCCTGGAAGTATGGGCGGAGCTTCTAGGAAGCCGTCGGCAGGCCAAGGCGCTGCTCGAGGTGGGTGTACCGCTCCGCATCTGCGCGAATTACGACAAAGAACACCGCCTCAACTTCTCATTTTCACTCTTAAACAGTGGTGGCGCCGACCATTCGATGCCGCCAGATAAAGATAGAGCGTGTCTCCCTACCGGTCGTAAGGATCGGGGGCTCAGCCAGCACGCTTGATTGCCACGAATGCTCTGGCCGCACCGTCCCACCCCGCCCGGGCCTACCCTCGTGGTAGTAGTGTGAAGGGTTTCAACCGGTCAATGGAGCGGGAAATAAACCGCCCAAGGGCAGCTAATCGACCGGTCAGTCGCTAGATCTCTTTCTTAGAGCTAGGGGCCGACGATTGCAAAATGGCTTTAAGTTGCGCGGGATTTGCCTCTATTCCTCTTTATGTTACCATGAAGCCAAGGAATTTTTCGGCACTAACTCCGAATGCACATTTTAGGGGGTTCAACTTCATACCATATTCTTGAAGGAGATCGAAAGCTTGCTGAAGGTGAGTGGCATGATCCGAGTGATGTTTAGATTTTACCAGCATATCGTCAATATAAACTTCCATAGTGCTACTGAGCAAGGGTCGAAAACATTACCACCAACCTCCGACAGTAGCCCTCGCATTCTTAATCCAAAAGGGCATCACAGGCAAGATAACAAGACAATCCATGGGGCGTAATGAAAGATGTCTTTTCTACATCCGGGAAGTGCATAGGGGATCTCGGTGATAATCCCGAGAAAAGCCGGCCCGGTGAAAGGATAGCATATCGTGCCCCGCGAGGCATCCACACCGTCCGATCTATGTGGGGCGTGGGGAAGCTATCCCTTCGACAGCATCAAGCCGAGGTCCGGTGTAATCCGTAAAGGGCCAACAAACTTCCATTGTTTCCCTTCGGGAACCACTACCATCGCCGCCTAGCCTGTGTGGGTATTCATCGCCATGATGAATCCATTTGCGTGCAAGATTATCTACTTCGGCCCGATGATCGAAAGGGCTGGCCCGGGTGAGCCGGCCTCACTTCACACCGACCGGTCAGCAGAGGGGCAACATTTATCTCACGCTGCCGAGGCGTGAACAGTGGCTAATCCTCGCATATCCGCATGAGTCCAAGCAAATGTTACTCCGTATTGAACTCGTATGACTTGACGATCGGGCATTCCTTTTTCTTCTTTGGAGAGGAGGGAGCTAATATATACGCATCTGTCCGACCCATTGAGGGATAAGGTTTCTAAGGGATCAACAACCAACGGCTCTATCCTCCTGGCAAGCCGAATCCGATGACCGTAATTGCTAGCTGAGGGGCCGGTCCGTAAGGGGTGCTTCCCTTCCGAGAGATGCTCCGCTGAGCGCGCCCCGTAGCGAGTTGATAGCACCGGCCGCACGGCTAACTCGGGCTTCCCTAGAGATCTGTAATCCTGTCCCTACCGTCGGGCAGCTATCGTTGCGGTATGTGGATGGTACCGCTTTCATGGTATTGTTGCCGTGCCTCGTGTTCTGGTATGAGCGGCATTGTTATACGAGCCCAGTCTTCATCACCACAAAAATCCAGACTTATGCCGGGTTACCGCAAGGTTTCGCTTTTGACAGAGGAAGGTGATGTCCCCAACTACCAAGCAGAGTAGAACCGTCAGTGACAAAATTCTTTTCCTTAACGGAATGGAGATGACAAACCGGAACTTTCATCTGTTTTAAAGCCGGGAGATTGCTGCATCTACCGCACCGCCCTCGGTCGACGAGGACCCTTGCGGGAGTTTCAAACCCGTTTTAATGCATACGCTATCACACAAAAGGCCATACAGGGTGTGATGACCCGTGTAAGGTTGATAGGTGGAAAGGATATAGGGTCGTCCATTCATTGAAAATCAAGGGACATCTCGATCACGATAGTGTTCACTCGCCCCCGACCGAGGCCGCCTCTGAAAGTATTCTTCTCCGTCGGCTCGGATTTATACTAGCTCGGTCAATGTCCCCCGCATGAAGTTGATGTTCGGCCGGGGCTCTGAAGCATGTTCTATATCTACAATGGCCTGGTTGGCCGTGAAGCCGACCGCTACCCTCGGGTTGGTCCCCTCTTCGCATACCGCCTAAGGTGGCCGCCCGAATCAATCTTTCCAATAAAAATTCGAGTTCGCATTGATTAGTCTCGCGGGCTACGGTCCCTTGATAATCACACTGCAGGGATCTGTTGCGCTAGTCTAGTCCTACCCTCATCGTAAATACTAAGTCGAGGAGATCATGAATGAGGGACAGAGCCATTATATGCATGTTAAGAGCAAGAACCTGGGGGGGATCTTTTTCTCTTCTCTTACTCGCCCGTCTCGGGAGCTTTCCGGGCTCGGGCTTTGACTCAAGGCTTTGTTCGGACGACGCCTACGGCCGGTTTAGTGTTATGGGCTATCACAACTCGGCTTGTGAGGCGGCCCGAATGTTATCTTCCAACAGAGAATTTATCCCGCCTCGTCTGCAATTCTTTCCATAGTTGTCGGCGTCCAAAGGATAGGGATTGGAAAACGGTGGTCAGTCTCGAAGCTCTTCCTCTCTGAAATTTTGCAAAACTCAGATCCATGTCGTAGATGTCGATCCACTGACCGCTTGACCGACCAAGGTGTGGAAGTCCATGGACTCATCCTCCCGTTTGAGGATGGATTGGAGGGAGTTGATGTTCCCTTTTCGGCCAATGCAAAGCACAAACACAGAGACGAACGGCGGCCCACAGCTGTCAAAGGTGCTGGCCTCGATCCCCTATGGAGTTTGTGAAACCAAGCCAAAGCAGGGCCCTTGACGCTGGCTGGAAACACCTTACACAGGAGTCGGTCATCACCGACACTGAGGATCATTGTCTGGTTATAATGCAGCATGTGATCATAAGGGTCGGATGAACCGTTGTACATGATGAAGGGTGGTATGGAAACCGCGGGAGTGATCATAAATCTCGTGATGCTATGTTGTCCAAGGGGAGTGGAGAGCATGTCCTGTGGTCCCCTGATAGCGAAGGGAGCGATCACGGGGCGACCCCCCGTAAGCCCGGGCACAGGACTGCATAGGCAGGGGCCTCCCCCGCCCCGCCCGGGCACACATATTAGTGAGAGCCGGTGTCGGGTGGTCCGATCCCACGCCTCCGTGCCCGTGCCTTGCGACGCCGGGCGGATCCACCCCTCGCTAGACCGGGGCGAGGTGGCCTTTTCAGTGCTGGCTTCCGCGGCATTCGGGGAGGGGACCCAAGGCGCCGAGCTGAACTCCGTCTGAGGATAATTCATCATTTGCCGGTAGATCTACATTGTCTGGCGCAGTGACTTCTTTGCCTTTATTGGGACGGGCAGGAGGAAATGGGCGGGAGGTTCCTCGTGACTCCGTCCCGCCCCGATCGGGCTTCAACCTGCCGCGCCATTTTCTTCTCAGCTCGGTTCAATTGCTTGCGTAGTTCGCCTACCGCGCGCTTGGCCTCGCTTCTTCTTGTCTTGCTTCCAAATCTGGCACAAGAGAAGGAACCGGGTCTCTGGCCACCCGCAAAGCAGATCGCTTAGTCATGGCGCCCGAACCCGACGCTCTCGCGGAGATGTTCGGGAATGGGTCAAAAGCTTTGCGATCAGTCACTTAAGAACCGTGTACCCAAGCCTGCGTACCGCCTCGTGACTTCGCTTGGCGGCTTCCCGCACGCACGGCGCCACTGTGGTCCCCGAATTCTCGCGTCACCTGATCGTCAAGCATTCACCGCTTAGTCAGCGAACCCGCAAAATCGAAAAAGAAGCAAGGCGGTGAGCAAACCCGTCGCTCCGATGGCAAAGTCGGCCATTTTCTCGAAGACCTCGTAGTTCGGGAGTAATAGTCTCTCGATTTAGAATCTCGCACTTTTTGTATGTTTTGCTTCTTTGCTGGCAAGAGTGCAAGATCCGCTCTTTTCGGATAGTGGACCATTTCTTCCCATAATGCTGGGGTGGAAGATGACTCTTATTTCTAGAAGGCGGCGATCGTTTCTCTTTCAACCACCTTCCCGATAACTACTATTAAGCAGAATTTTATTTCCTCTCGTCTGGAGGCGACGTATCGGGCTTTTATGAGCGAATCACACTCCCAGCCAGAGATCCTGGCCGGGCGACTCGTCAGTGAGTTACCACTCAGGAAAATAAGCGCCTGAGCTAAACAAGTCGTCCGGGCTATGAAATTTGTAAGCGTCCGAGCGGAAGGTCGTTTCGGGGCACTCGCCGGGTCGACTAATGTCCGCTTTAACCCCCTTGCATATCCGGCGAAGGTTGGCCTAGCTGCTCATGGGCCGCCCAAGGTTCTTGAGCCTAATTCCTCGAGGCCTTTGTCACTCTACTGACGGTGCCGGGCCCCGGGCCCAAGGTACCCACAAATTCTACTTCGCTCAAAAGAAAAAAATTCATGATTTAGTTTTCCGTCTTTATTAAATTAAAAACAAAAATATCCCAAAATAAACCCTCACTCACCACCCAAAGCTATAACCTCGATCAAATGTTTCACACGTAGCTTTAGGATCGAAATAATTTTTTTGAAAAAAAATTTATTAAATTAGTTTGAAAATCAAAATAATTATCAAAATACCAGATAATATCAAGCCATATCGATAACAACACCGACTAATAAATTATTCGTTAAAACAACAAACAATTCAAGATTTTAAGCCCAATTGTCGCCGTTACGAAGAATGCAGATTGACAATTCTAATTACCATCAGTCTATAACAATCCATATTATACACTACTTTAACAATAATTATTTTAATTAAATTAATTTAATAATTGTTTTTTAAACAAATTATTCTTGTTCTTAAACTCCACAATGTGGACATTCGGAAGGATTTAGGAACAGTAATCAAAATAATAAATCAATAGGGATGATGTGACGAGGTACATTATTGGTGTGGATATTAAAAAACAAAATCTACTAATGCAATATGCAACAAAGTTGTTTTGTTCATTAATTAATTTCAATCACGTTCTATCGTTTTGTACATAAATTTTAATTATTTTAATCTTTGGAAATCTTCTGTTTTGTACTCCCATTAAGCATTGTTAATTAAAAGAAAACAAGGCCACATAGTTTTCAAGCACCCGAACTAAACGTGGGTGGCCCTTATATTTGTTTGAAGCCGAAAAGCTCTTTCATTTAAGGAGTCATTGGAAACGTGGGTGGGGCCTTATTTGTCGGAAGCCCAAAGTTGGAAAACGTGGGTGGGGCCTATTTGGGTCGGAAGCCGAAAGCTCTTTCTACGCAAGAGTCATTGGAAAGACTTTTCTACTCCTGTAGTAGAAGAACAATTACTATTTAAAAATTAAAAATATCGATTGACGATATATTAATATCTAAATTTTACGAATATATCAATAAATATTTTTATATAAATATTAATATATAAAAAAATTTAATAAAAATAATTTGAAATATATGAAAATACTTTATAAAAGTATAAAAATTATAAATAATAATTAAACATACACATCGATATATTATATCAGAATTGCATTTAATTTAAAAATCAAAATAAAGATCGGGACGCGACCAAAGACAACACCGAAGATACCTAAATCGCATAAACGATGCATTAAATCTGAAGACCAATATCGTTAATCAGATCAAAAAATTCTTTCCAAAGACTCAGACAAACCAAAATCGTCGACAGGATATCAATGCTAATCGACGAATTGACAAAAACTAAATATCGAAAGGCTATTTATAGAATTTATGGAGTTAAACTAGAAATTTTTAGGTCAAAAAGCCATTAAAAATGAATTTTGGCCGTTGGATTTGATTTTGGATCAAATATGACCGTTAAATCTTGATCTAACCGTTATAAATCATTTATGGTCGTTGGATAAAAAATCATCGGACGTCCACATACCCCCAATATATCCTTGATATTTTCCGATATATCTTCGATATTTTCCGATATATCGTCGATACTGTACAAACTTCAGAAACGACACACGTGTTGTTCCACGTGTTGATTTCTAGTCGACAATATCATCGATATATTGTTGTCTTATCGATATATCATTGATATTGTCCGCGCCGTCAAACAAAACGACCATTTTCCCCAACCGACATTGCTGACGATGTCATGCTCCGATGGATCGACATTCCGAAATATCGACGATATCGTCGATATTTCACAACATTTTAAACACTAGTTACTACTTTCTACTCAAGTACTCACTTCGGTCTAACATAGATTATATAATGCCAAAAAAAAGAGTACTGAGGTGTAGAAGATGAGTGAGAATCGTTAAAATTAGGAAACCAATTGGAGAAAACTAAAATCTTATTGGAATGAATAGTCCCGGTAAAATCATAACACAAAGGTCTATATATAGGCTTACTAGAAGAATCTTAATCGAAAATAAACTCTAAAGTGTTAAGAATAAGAAACTTACCAAAATATAAAAAGAATCATATTATTCTATAAATAATATGAATATATTATATTCTATAATGTAATATAATTTAACATTCCTCCTCAAACTCATGATGCGACTGCTATAAGCATCGAGAGTTCGCTAATTAGAAAACAAAACCAGAAAACAGAATGCCAATTGATACTAGATTACAAAGAAAGAAACAATTTAAAAAGAAAAGAACCTAAACGTCGAAACTCGATAAACAAATCCGAATGTCTATGCCAATGCCAATGCTGATATCGATGTCAATACTAATATCAATGTCACTATCGATGCCAATACCAATACCAATGTCGATGCCGATGCCGATATCGATGTCAATACCAACGCCAATGGTGATACCAATGCTAATATCAAAGTCAGATTTCAACCCAAAACCTTAAATTCCACCTCCTATGCAGCAAAAAATCCCAAAGCCACCTAAAAAATCACTTATCCTGTCCCTCTATCCTCCAATGCTCGATCTACAACCAATCCTCAAACACCCCATAAATCCTAACACTAAACCCTAATTTTTTCCACCAAACCCTCAACACCAAAATAATGAGAATAATGATAATTGAAAAAGAAAACATCCAACTTTTCAATTTAATCTTGAAACCGAGTCGATACCCAAATTGAAAAAAGTTGAAATCCGCCAAGAAAGTAGAAGATGTACCTACCTATAAATTAAAGCTCAAAAAAAAAATCAATAAGCACCCTACAATAATTATCAACCAAACCAAATTAAAAAAATCCTCAAATCAAAACCAATGTGCAATAGTAAAGAATTGCTAGAACTGACTCGTCAAATCCAACAACCATCGAAATTGAATTAAGAGTCTAAGACTAGAAACCCACCAACAAAATCGGAAAAATAATCAAAACTGAAAAGTGAAAGTTTCACCACCAAAATGAAAACCCTTTGATTGAACAAGGCGCAGCATAATTTTTGTGAACCTTAAAGTGTATGAATTTATGTAGCTCGCGCCTAGTTCCGAGCCAGAGGCCGGTTTGCCGGGAGCATTGCCCCTTACAACCCCTAGCCAAATCAAGCTAGTTAACTATTGACATCTTGTTAAAATTAGGAAAACCTGAATTGATAACAAGAGAGAAAATTGAAATTTTTATTGGAATGAATAACTCTTATAAAAATTACATAACAAAGGTTTATATAAAGACTTTGGCCAGAAGAATCCTAATCGAAAATAAAATCTAAAGTGTTAAGAATAAGAAACTTACCAAAATAAAAAAAAGAATCATATTATTCTACAAATAATAAAAATATATTATATTCTATAATCTAAAATAATTTTAACAAGAATAACAATCATGCTTTGGATGAGGCATAGTGAGATTCTGAATGATGTCCCAAAACAACCTTTTACAAAAAAAAAAAAAAAAAACCAAAATAATACATGCTTTCAAAATAATGTTAAAACCACGTCTTCATTATATTACAAAACCGTAGCGTATGTAATATTGCTTTAAAATTTTTTGTCAGCTAAAACCAGAAATACCAAATACGGCTTTAAGTTTAAAGTTAAAACCATAGTTTGTGACTATGGTTTTAAAAATGATTAAAATCATAGTCGCCAACTAAAACTTTAAAATCGTAATCATCAACTACAGTTTTAACTCTTTAAAAAAATTAAAATAGTAATTATTAACTACGGTTTTAATGACATGATAAAGAGACAATAATTTAGATATTATTTTGAGAATTTTTTTTGGAAAAGATTATTTTAGGACAAAGCTGGAGATTCTGAATCTCATTATAAAAAAAGATAGGTTGGTTGGATTAGGCATGGTGAGATTCTAGATGACCTCTCCTCTGCTGGTTTTTTTTAACCTCCAAGGATTTTCAATTTTGTTGGTTCTCTTTTCGCCCCCACGTTCTCTGTGCTGTCTAACTTGGTACAACTGTACAAGATTGTTTTACTCTCTTAAGTAGCTCCATCTTTCTGTTTCGTTCTTCATTACTTGCATTTAATTCCTGGGTACATCTTCTGATGCTTTTTCTCTTTTCTTTCTCCCTGGCTAACTCAGTTAATTGTGACTAATGAGAGTTATATTCTACTATTTTCCTCCCTCTCGGCTCAAGTTTTTCTTCCTGAATGCTAATTAAGTATTTGTTCAGTGCTAGGAATTTCCTGGATTGGGAATTTAGCTGCATGTTTGCTGCTACCATCAATTATGCACAGATTGAAACTACATTATGCTATGTCTGACCTGTTTCTTCTTTGCTTCTTGACTTGAACCTTGAGATGGGTAAGTTTTTGGACTGAAAGAAAAGGAACTAGTTCTTTCCATCCAACCTCATTTCATTTCTACAATCTTAGAACTACCACTCTTCCCCATACCGTGATGAAAATTTTAAGGTGTTCATTTATTTTCCAGTACTTTCAACAATCAACAGGAAAATGGGGGAATTTTGTGTAAGTTTCCTGAATCTTGTTACATCTTTTACTTTCATGTTTGATTCATCTCTGCTGGTTTTTGTTCTCCCTATTTGTTTTCTAAACTCTCATTTTCTATGTCTATGGTCAATTCTCTTCAGTCCCAGTTCAGTTGTTCTTGGATTCTTCCCCGACGGAGTTCAGATCAACCCATAGTGATAAATTTAACTTTTTAAGTTCCTCTGAGAATCGAAATTATTGGGCATGAATTGATGGTTCTCATGTTTAGTACTACTTCAAAGTCTGAAACACTGAACATCTAATCAAAAAACCCCCATTGTTTTTGTCAAAATACTAGATAACAAAAAAATACGAAGAGAGGTTTTTCTGGAAAAGTTGCCTTTGATTCCATCAATCTGCCATACATATAGTCTCTCAATTAGCATCTATACATGGTAAATTCCTAGTCTTTAGCATCTATACATAAATTCCTAGTCTTTAGCATCTATACATGGTAGATTCCTAGTCTTTAGCATCTATACATGGTAGATTCCTAGTCTTTAGCATCTATACATGGTAACTAATATATACAGCTAATAATAGAGTCCCAAATTGCATAAACTCCTAAAATTGTATATGGTAACATCCCCCCTCAAATTGATGTTGGTAAGTCAGTCAGCAACAATTTGCCAACAATAAATTGATGCCGCTATTGAGTTAGAGCTTTGGTGAAGACATAAGCCACTTGGAGATCAGAAGAGATATGAGGAAGAGATATCACCCGACTTTCCAAAGTGTCTCGAATAGAATGACAATCAACTCACTGTGCTTCGTGCTCATGGAAAATCCGATTGGTGGCAATCAATAGCCCTAGTGTTATCTGCGATGAAGAGTGAGTAGAAGTGAATTCCAGGAAACCCAAGCCCTCAAGGAGACCACGTAGCCAGCAATTTCCTCGCAACAAGACATGGCACGATACTCACCCTCGTGAGGATTTAGGAACACGATCTGTTTACATCTCCAAGAAATTAATGCATCACCTAAAAACATACACCAACCTGTAGTAGATCGACGTGTATCCGGACACCCAGCCCAATCGGCATCACTATAGGCAACAAGTTGAAGAGAGGTGTCGGTAGGAAAAAACAACCCACGAGAAGGTGATCCTCGAAGATAACGAATGATGCGGTGAACTGCAACAAGATGGAGATGCCGAGGTGAAGACATAAATTGACTGACCTGATGAACAGCATAGGAGATATTAGGTCGAGTAGTGGTCAAGTAGATAAGACTCCCAACTAAGCATAGAGGTAGGTTCCTTCCAAAAGGTCCCTCTATCTTTCTCAGATTGACATTTACCTCCATAGGAGTATCAACAAAAGAAGTGTCCTCCAAACCAGCCAAAGTGATAAGATATTGAATATACTTATGTTGGTTCAAGAAAAGGCCATGGGATCGATAATGAACTTCCAATCCTAAGAAGTATGTGAGCTGACCAAGATCTTTCATATGGAAAGTTGCATGTAACCGCTGTTGAAGCTTAGTAATCAAAGCACAGTCAATGCTAGTAATGATAATATCATCCACATAAACCAATGAGAATAACTATACCTGACGTAGATGTATGAAGGAAGAGAGAAGAATCATATTGACTTTGTGTAAAACTGAAGGAAAGAAGTGTACTGCGAAACTTCTCAAACCAAGCGCGGGGTGCTTGCTTGAGCCCATATAGAGAACGCTTGAGCTTACAAACATCATGGGGAGAAGAAGTAGTCATACCAGAGGGAAGCTTCATGTAAATCTCCTCCTGGAGATCACCATGAAGAAAGGCATTCTTCACATCCATTTGATGTAGTCGCCATGACTGTGAAGCAGCAATAGCTAAGATGGTTCAAACCGTGGTCATTTTGGCAACAGGGGCAAATGTCTCCTCATAATCAACCCCATATTCCTGCTTGTTACCCAGAGCTACAAGGCGAGCTTTGTACGATCCAAAGAACCACGAAAGTTATTTTACAGAAACCCATTTACTCCCAATAGGTTTGATCAGAGGGAGGACAAGGAACAATATCCCAAGCGTGGTTCTCCCCTCTCAAGTGCTCGTCTCTCGCTCAGATTGTAATTTGCCAACACTCATGTTCCATGGCCTGTTTGTAACAAGAGGGAATGGAAATAGTGGATAAAGTAGCGACAAGAGAGATAGGAGAGAAGAAACCATACCAATTAGGGGGTCGAGAAGGACGAGTAGACCGACGAAGAGTGGTGGAAGCAGGAGCAGGATCAGGCGCTAAGTCAAGATTGGAAGGAGGCACAAAGGAAGTGGAACCAAACTCATGTCGACTACGTCTCTCATACACAAAACTAGGTTTAAACCGTTCCACAATTGGTGGAGATTAAAAAAAAATAGGCAGAAGAGATACAGATGCAGATGACAAGTGAACATGAGATGGAAAGAAATATTGATTTTCAAAGAAGATCACATTCTGGGAAACCTGTATACGAAGTACTGGATCGAACAAACATAACCCTTGTGAGGGATAGCATAACCAAGGAAAACACACTTAACAAACTGAGCAGTAAGTTTATGTCGTTCATGAGGAGGGAGATGCACAAAACAAACACAACCAAACGTATGGGATCTAATATAAAGGAGAAATGACCAAACAACTTGTAGAAAGGAGGAAACATGATTTGTCATAGGGAGAGGGTAAGCAATGATCAAATGAATCGGGCAAGAGGAAAGAGCTTCACACCAAAAACGAGGAGGAACAGATGATTCAAGTAAAAGAGTTCTTATGACATCAAGAAGGTGGAGATTTTTCCTCTCAGCAACACCGTTTTGTTATGGCGTCGAAGGACAAGAACGCTGAGAGATGATCCCTTTGTTTTGAAGAAAAACCTGAAACTCATTAGACATGTATTCACCGTCAGAATCAGAGCGCAAGACCTTGATGCTAGCAGAGAATTGAGTCTCAAGGAGTGTAAGAAAGCATTGAAAAACTGAAAAAACTTCACCCTTAGCTCGGAGGAAGTAAACCCAAGTAAAGCGACTAAAGTCATCAATGAAAGTAACAAAGTACTTGTAATGCACATGAGAAACAACAGTGCATCCCCAAACATCAATTATGATCAAGCTCAAACATTGTGAGGCACCTAGATGCATGATGAGAGGTGTAGAACTTTTACTTTTACATGTTTGCATGGATGTACAATCAAGAAAATCAATAAGACCATGCTTTATTTCCCAATAATCCGCACTAAACAAAGTACGAAGGACATCGAAGCCTGCGGCCAGACGCCTATGCCACTTCTTATTGCTAGAATCAACAACATTACATGCAAAATGAAAAAGTAAAGGAAAACTAGGGAATAAAAGTGGAAGGAGAAACATGAAGAGGAAGAGTCGTCCCACTCTTTAGGCCCTCTCTGATGATTCATCCGCTATGACACTCGATCCCCGCACAACACAACCGTAACTGAGAAATGTGAAATTATTTGGCAATTGTTATCGAACCAATCAATCTCAACAGAAATAAGATTTGTGGAGAGGTTAGGGGAGACACGAAATCATTAGTTACAGGCAGGAAAGATCACACAAAGATCGGACAAGGCAGAGTCGCCATCACGCAGCACTTTTTAGATTTCCATCATAATTTCTCGATATTGGAAAGAGGAACAACAAGATTAGTCATATGGTTAGAGGCTCCGAGTCAAAATGCACATGCCTTAGAAGAAAAACCGTATGATTACCCGAGAGCCTAAAAGTTAAAGAAAAGCATAATGGATCATCTCGTTGTACCATTTCTCGTGAGTGAGTGTGGTCAGGTTTGCCAAGGTCAGAGGAGCGGTGAAAGAGGAACAACAGCGAGGCAAACAGCAATGTGGGGTGAACTAGAGGCAGCAAAGGAGGCATGATAAAGTAGCAAACCCTCGTCCTTTTAGGGCTAATAGGACAAAGCAGAGATGATATGACCGTTTTCGCAAAGAGGTTACGTAACTTCGTGACAATCCCCCTGTTGGGACATGGCTAAAAGCTTACAACTAAAGCACCAACGTAACGCATGTCTCTACCCGTATGTCTCCCCCGCTGCGGCCGCGATAAGCCGTAGAAACAGTGCACTCAACAATAGCCCGATGTTCTATGGTACCAGTAACGACACGCTGCTTCTCACAAAGAAGTTCACTCAAACAAGCATCCAGAGATGGGACGTGGATGACTGGCTCATCGATTAGAACGGTAATTTCAAAGTCGGGTCGTAATCTCATCAAGAATTGATCTCGCCACGGGTGGCATGCACTTTCGACAAATGTAGAGCTGTGAAAGGAACATTAGCATAAACAATGTCGCAATAGTCAGCCCAAAGAGTTTGAAAACCAGAAAAATATTCCTCAATAGAGAGACCGCCTTGTGTGAAATTAGCCATTTCATACTCCAAATGAAAGCTTTTAACAGAGTTGTCTTGATTGTAAACCGTGTTAAGATAAGTCCACATAGCAAAGATCGCTTTATAAGGGCCCAAATTGAGAACAAGTGGTGAGACTCAACTCGAGCTAAGGGAGCCAAGTCATAACCCGAGCATCATGAATTTCCCACTTAGACAATGCCTCTGCACTCGAGGTGCGGTGAACACTCCCATCAATATGACCACAATTCTTTTCCTTTGACAAATAATTTAAATTGGAACTCCCAAGTCGAATAATTTTTACCAAGAATCACAGTAATGCTTCCAACTTATCCGATGACATGATGGACCAACCGAAAATTATAAATTGCCGAAAAGGCACAACCGAAAAGGCACCGGAAATAAAAGCAAAGAACCAAACACCCGGTATCACGAGAAAACAAGAGAACACCACCAAGATGGAACCCAGAGTGCGCCGAACAAGAGAAACCCACAAAGCCAAGAGAAAAATTATTCGAACAGACCAGAAATCAAGAACCTGGGCTCTGATACCATGTCAAAATACTAGATAACAGAAAAATACGAAGAGAGGTTTTTTGGAAAAGTTTCCTTTTATTCCATCAATCTGCCATACATATAGTCTCTCAATTAGCATCTATACATGGTAAATTCCTAGTCTTTAGCATCTATACATAAATTCCTAGTCTTTAGCATCTATACATAGTAGATTCCTAGTCTTTAGCATCTATACATGGTAGATTCCCAGCCTTTAGCATCTACATGGTGTAACTAATATATACAAATTTAATAATAGAGTCCCAAATTGCATAAACTCCTAAAATTGTATATGGTAAAAGTTTTTACTTTGTTACAGCTACAGGTTTAAAAAGGCAAGAAGATACAACATGGGTGAGAGTCTCTGGATGGTCTTCTGTGAAAGCTCCGGGTGTTCAAGTAAAATTGGGAAAATATGCAGTTCTGGGTTCCTATCCATCATCTGTCCATGCTCATGTCTCAACCATATTTTTGTCATTTCTGTTGACATCATCCTCTTGTTCTTCTTATTATTTATCTTCATATACAAAGCACCAAACTAAGAAGATTCAAATTCCCTTCAACAGTCTCTATGCTTTCAGAACAATGCTAATTCTGCTGCCTTTTCTAATGGTAGTTTGGGGTTGGTTTATACGTGTCTCGGGTTCTGATTTTGGGAGAGAAGCTGGGTGAAGAGAACACTATCTACTCCTCTGCATGGCTGGCTAGTGGTTTTATTACAAGGCTTCACCTGGTTTTTTCTGGGTTTAGTAGTGAGGTTTAAGAGGCATCAATTCCTACATGCTGCAGTGATGAGGCTCTGTTCAGTACTTGCATTCACTATTTCAGGTTTTCTGTGTGTTACATCTATCTGGGAAGCTACTGTGGGCGATGCTGTATCAATCAAGATGCTTTTAGATGTTACATCTTTCCCTGGAGCCATTCAATTGATGTTCTTCTGCACTTTCTTGGCACCGAAATATGCAGGAACTGATTCAGAGATATTGATGGTGCAAGCTTATACACCTTTGCCTGGTGAAGGAGGCAGTGGTGGTGATAAAATCAATTCAGATGCCAGCTTACCTGCGTTTGAGGAAGCTGGCATATTAGTAAACTCACATTTTGGTGGTTAAATTCGTTGATGAAAAAGGGTAGGGAGAAAACTCTTGACGACAAAGACATTCCACAGCTAAGAAGGGAAGATCGAGCAGAAATGTGTTACTTAATGTTCATGGAACAGCTGAAGAACAAGCAGAAAAAGAAGCAGTCATCTGACTCTCCTTCCATTTTGTTGACTATATTTTTGTGGCAGTGGAAACCGATTTTGATTTCTGGCTTTTTTGCATTGATCAAGGTGCTAACACTTTCTACTGGGCCTATAGTTTAGGAGCCTTCATCCTGATTGCTGAAGGCAAGGAAACTTTTAAGTATGAAGGTTATGCCCCCGACAGGAGGGCTCTTTCCTTACTAAATGCATAGAATCATTATCAGAGAGGCAATGGTTCTTCAGACTAGACTTATAGGGCTCCAAGTGAGATCTTTTCTATCTGCAGCCATCTATCAGGAAGCAGCTTAAGCTCGAATTCCGAAAGGGGGACATATTCCCCTGGTCAGATCCTTGGCTTTGTTACTATCGATGCTTACAAGATAGGTGAATACCCATACTGGTTTCACCAGATATGGTCAACAAGCCCCAGTTCCAAGTCTGGTACTGCTTATTATTTCTTAATACCTCTGGGGCTTGTTACTATTGCAGCTCTGTTAGTAGTATGATCTGTAGTTGCAAACTCTCCTGGGAAAAAGTTACAACACAAGTACCAGAAAATGCTCATGGAAACATGTGACAAGAGGCTGAAGGCCACAGGCACTTACAAACATGAAAAATTCTGAAGCTGTATGCTTGGGAGATTCATTTCAAGAATGTCTTAGAGAGGTTAAGGAAAGATGAATTCCAGTGGTTATTGTCAATTCTGTCAAAGAAAGGGTACATTGTGGTTCTGTTTTGGTCATCTCCGGTTTTGGTATCAGCTGTAACTTTCTGGGCATGCTACTTTCTTGGAACTACTTGCTAGCAATGTTTTCACATTTTTGGCATGTTTACGTATCCTCCAGGAGCCAATTCGGTTAATGCCTGATGTCATTTTGGCATTCATTGAGGCCAAGGTTTCATTGGATCGGATTGCCAAATTTCTTGATGCACCAGAGCTGCAGAACAAACATGCAAGGAAGATGTACGATGGGAAGGAGCACCAGGAATCCATTTTTATCAATACAGGAAATTTCATGGGAAGACACAGCCTACAAGGGCTACACTTAAGGAACATAAATTTGGTGGTTCAGCCTGGGAAAAGGTAGCTATATGTGGAGAGGTTACCTAGGTAAATCAACACTACGGGGCTGCTATTCTGAGAGAAGTTCCATATGATAATGGCCTAGTACCCCTTTCAATTTCATTTTCTTCCTCATCCATGGACTAGAATAAATACTTAACAGCTATTTTGTGCATAGTTGTTCTCAGATGAAACAAAAAAAAACCATCAGGGAATTTTATATTCTTTCATGGTTTCCTAAGTAAGAATACCAAAGAAAACAAACTTAAAAACTGAAGAATTAATGCATCATTCCTGATTGGTACACGCTTCATTTGGTAGATATTAACATCAAGGAAGGAAAATGGGGAAGGTAGAAAACTTCAAGAGCCTAAAATGTTCTTAGGATACTTACCTAAACAAATGTCTTCAATACCGATTCTGGATCCATCTTTTCAGGTTCAAAGTACACATGGAAAGATTGCTTACGCTGTCTTCAGGACTGCATGGATTCCAACAGGAACCATACAAGAAAATATTCTGTTTGGGTCTGCTATGGGATCCCTTACAGATACAGAGAAGCTTATTAGAAGTGTGCCCTAGTCAAGGACCCAGATGCTTCCATTTGGTGATCAAACTGAGATAGGAGAAAGAGGTGTTAATCTGAGTGGTGGACAGAAGCAGCGGGTACAACTTGCACGCGCATTATATCAGGATGCAGATGTATATCTCCTGGATGATCCATTTAGTGCGGCTTTTCGATGCACACAAACCAATCTATTTAATGTAAGTACTGTTCTATTTTCTCAGAGACTATGCTACTGCTTTCAGAGTGAATGCTAATGCCAATTGCTGTCAGGAATATGTTATGGGAGCTCTATCAGCGAAGACAGTCATACTTGTGACCCACCGCTGACTTCCTTCCTGTATTTGATCTTCGGCTTTACCGTACAGTTACTTCGGATATCCTTAACTCTGATTTTGAATTCATTTTCCTTCTTAACAAGTAGTTTCTTCAATCATTTGGAAGGCAATATTTGAGCAAGACATACTTTCAGATCAAGCATTGAAATGACTAATTGACTAATTCTGTCGGCAGTTAATGTCTGAAGGGGAGATCCTACAAGCTGGTACCTATGACCAGATGATGCACTCTAGTCAAGAGTTCCAGGACCTTGTTAATGCACACAATGCCACAGTTGGTTCTGAGAGGAAACCTGAGCATGATTCTACCCAGAAATCTAAAATTCTGAAGGGAGAGATACAGAAGATTTACACCGAAGAACAGTTAACAGAAACATCAGGGAGTGACAAAGTTAATTAAGAAAGAAGAAAGAGAAATGGGAGACACTGGTCTGAAGCCTACCCACAATACTTGAAATATTGGCAGGGGGATTCTTGCACTTCTATTTGTCAAACTATCTTATATCATATTCACTGTTGGGCAGTTGTTGCAAACCTATTGGTTGGCTGCAAATGTCCAGAATTCTAGCGTTAGCCAATTGAAACTGATTGCAGTGTACACAGGGATTGGATTGAGCTTATCACTCTTTTTGTTGCTCCGGTCTTTTTTCGTTGTTCATTTAAGCCTTGGAGCATCACAATCTATTTTTTCTACACTGCTGAGCTTCTTTTTCGGAGCACCAACAACCTTTTATGATTCCAACCCCCTGGGAAGGATACCAGTCGGGTAAGATGCTTAAAATAAATTCATATTACAAAGAACAGAGACTTATTTTTTTACTGTCTTTTTTGTAGGTATCTTCTGATTTGAGTGTGGTTGACCTTGGATGTTGCCTTTCAAACTTACTTTTGCCATCGGGGCAGCTTTCAATGCTTATTCCAGTTTTGGAGTATTGACTATTCTTCTTTCCTGGGAACTTGTGTTCATCATTTTACCAACAATATATCTTTGTATAATCATCCAGGTGACACACTGCTTGTAAGAGATACCTTTTTGTACTTCTTTGGCTTCTCAGCAATTGATCATGTCTGGGTTTTAATTTCTTAAAAACCAGAGATACTACTTGGCTGCTGGAAAAGAGTTGATGAGAATCAATGGCACAAACTTCAAGTCTCTTGTTGCAAGCTATCTTGTTGAGTCCATAGCCGGAGCTATGACAATTAGAGCTTTGGGGAGTGAAGATAGCACTTTTCAAAGAATTTGGGCTTCATTGACATGCATGCAAGCCCGTTCTTCTATAGTTTCACAGCAAATGAATGGTTGATCCTACGCCTTGAAATACTATGTGCAATCGTTCTCTCATCTTCAGCTCTTGCCCTAACTTTGCTTAATACGAGTGCTTCTAAATCTGGTAGGTGCTTTTTATCTCAAACGTACACTTGTTTCTGACTGGTTTACAACTCATTTACATTTGAATTTGTCATTTTCTTGAACATTTCTAACTATCAATTCTTTAAAATGAAATCATAAATTCATTTCCCTATAAATACACAACCTTGGTTTAAGTACAAGGATCTGATCCATCCATTTTGCCTGAAAGTATTACAAGTCACCGTTCAATATATGAGATTTTGATCTATTTTTTCAGTTTCACCCATGTTATATATTTTTATCTTGCAGCAACTTGAAGCTTTATCTCATAGGAGCCACCTGGAATATCTAAACTAGTTTGCCAAATATCATCTAGAAATCTGCTTTTTTACCCCATTTATGAATGCTAACAACAAAACCTTCCACCTCCAAAATAAAAGCACCAAAACTCAAGACAACCAAACTGCAAAGTCAAGAAAACCAAAATTATAGGTCCTGCCTGTCCCTAACATGACATGCTCAACCATCCATTAGTTGATGCATCAAACTAATGAGAACGGGCACGAAATTAGAAGGTCCATACCAGAACCTTCATTGGTCATTGCAGTTGCTTAAAACTCTCTCTTTGCTCCAATATCAACTGTTTAACTTGTAATATTTTTAACCTAAGGGGGCCTGTGCAACTTTGAGAATAATTATTGACCATGTGAATTTTGATCCTTACAAAGATGGTGGCAGTTAGATTTTCTTTGTGTAGGTAAGGATGTAACCAGAAAATGATAAATGTGAAGTGTCTGATTAAGGGCACAAATAATAGATTCTCCAAAAGGATTAAAACCTAAGTAAATAAACCTTCTCTGTTGCCTGCTATGATTGCTTGCCAGCTAACATATGTTTCTAACTGAAGAAAGAGATGAACCACAAGGGCTTCCTCTAAACTTTCATATTTCTTACTGAAAAGAGGGAACTTCAAAAGGATTATGTATCTAGAGGCCGTCCAGAGATGACCTGAAATCCAATAAAAATATCTAACATTCAATTGGAAAGTTACCTATCTTAGTGTCATGCTTGAACTTGAGTAGAGTGAAATGAATACGAGATGGGCATAGTAGATCATGAAAAAAGAATGATTGCCCATTTAGTAGTGATTAAAAATCACAATAATCAACCAATTTTAGCTCCGAGTTTCTCAACATCATAACTAGAAAGTTGGCTTATATCAAGCACTAAGTGAGCAAACAAGTCCAAACATATCAGTGCATAGTCCAAAAGAAAAACCCTTCAACTAACTTTCTACACGCACAGTGTTCAGTATTAAAAAAATAACTTGGTTACTGTGATATTTTGAAGAAATCTTAGTAGTTCGCGAACATCATGGCATTACTGTCTCATAAGCAATTTGGTTGTCAATGTTCTAAATGCAGGATTGATTGGAATGGCATTGTCATATGGTCTTTCATTGAATGTCTTGCTCAGACATTTCAGTTCTTCAAAACCAGTGCTATTTAGCAAATATGATTGTTTCTGTTGAAAGACTAGAACAATACATGAATATTCCTAGCGAAGCCCCTGAAGTCATAGAGAGTAATCGACCACCACTCAGTTGGCCTGCTATTGGTGAAGTCAAAATTTGTGATTTGAAGGTAAACTTGAAATCAGTATGAATTTGAATATCTGTATCTGTTCTACAGCTTCATGATTTTGTAGAGATTAATAAAGGAGATAAAATGACCCTGAGCAGGTCAGGTATCAGCCCAATGCTCCTTTTGTTCTTCAAGGAATTAGTTGCAAATTTAGAGGAGGACAGAAAATTGGGATTGTTGGCCGGACTGGTAGTGGAAAGACAACTCTTATCAGCAGTTTGTTTCGCTTGGTAGAGCCTACAGAGGGACAGATAATTATAGATGGCATAAATATATTTCACACTGGGCTTCATGATCTCACAGATCACGTCTTGGGATCATTCCACAAGAACCAACTCTTTTAGCGGGTCTGTCAGATACAATCTTGACCCTTTATCACTGCATACTGATGAGGAAATATGGAGGTGAGTTTCCTATTTACTTGTTGTAGTTAAGCAATTTTAGTATTCACTCATGATTTGATGATACACGGTTCTAACAGACTTCTTCCAGTGATAAGAAGCAGGCTTCAGTCATAAGTGCATAGACATAACAAGTTTCTACACTATCAAACTAATGAAACACCATGTGAATTTTGAATTCCATTGTCATTACTCAAGCTCCTGATAGTGTTTTCGAACTTGAAGATGTTTTAAAATGTTGTGAAATACCTCCTATTTTATATCCCATGCTAAGATTGTTTCTCATGAATGTGTGAAAGGTTCTGGAAAAATGTCAACTTCGAGGCGCTGTTCAAGAGAAAGAAGAGGGCCTGGACTCCTTAGGTATGAAAACATGATACACAGTGGTACCATTCTTTGGACTCAAAAAACCCTTGCTAACAATCTTTCTACCCCACAGTTGTACAAGAAGGATCAAATTGGAGCATGGGCCAGTTGACAATTATTCTGTTTGGGACGGGCTCGCTGAAGAGAAGTCGGATACTAGTGCTAGATGAAGCCACTGCATCCATAGACAACGCAACAGACTCCATTCTCCAGAGGACCATAAGAACGGAATTTGCAGACTGTACTGTAATAACAGTAGCCCACAGAATCCCAACCGTGATGGACTGCACAATGGTGCTTGCTATCAGTGATGGTGAGTTTCTATCAAGAAACATCTCATTATAGGCGGGATCAATCTAGCGAAACCGACTTAAATAATAACCGGTTTTGATCGTGTAGGAAAATTGGTAGAGTACGATGAGCCAATGAAGCTGGTAAAAAAGGAGGGATCCCTGCTTGGCCAGCTGGTGAAGGAGTACTGGTCTCGCTCATCAAATAGAGAAAACACCTCACGGGAGATTGGATCTGAAACTTAAACAGGTTTCGAAGCATTATGAGCCAGTGTGAGGAATTCGGTTTTTCACTAGGAACACAAATTGTGATTAAACCACCGTCTTCCCTCGATTGTTAGCATAGATGATTTTCCGAAAAAATAAAAAAAAAAACTTTCACTCCAATCTCACAATGACCTAATTTTAACAAACATCATTAAGCAATTACGAAAAAAGAAAAAAAAAATCAAACTTGTTTCTCTATTTCAACAAGATGGAATATCTTGAGATCATGAAACGATGTCATTTGTTTTCTATTGAATATATATATATATATATATATATATATATATATGTATATATATATATATATATATATATAAATATAAAAGATACCAAAAAATGTTCGTTATTCTTCAACAATGGATAGTTTGATATATGCTCAATTTTGTACACGGCCTGACATATCTTTTGTCATGGGTGTGCTTGGTAGATTTATGAGCAATCATAGTCTTATTCATTAACAAGCATTTAAGAAGGTCTTTAGGTTTCTTCAAGATACTAAAGATTTTAAAAGTTGTGTGGATGATAAGAAATCTATCATTTGATACATATTTGTAATGATATAAGAGCTAAGGTTTCGATGGAGTCAGCCAAACACCCACGACAAAGATCCCCTTGACTAAGTGGTTATCAACTGCATGTTGTTTGAAATAGTGCCAAGAAACGCTGTGTTTTTTGTGCCTAGTTTTGACAAGATGGAATATCTTGAGATCATGAAACGATGTCGTTTGTTTTCTATTGAATAATAATTTTAAAAATTATAGATTGATGAAATCAAAATCAAATATTTTGAAATATTCTTTGTGGATTTTAAAATTTTTTTAAATATTTTGTGTAGATTCTAAATTATGTCTTTTTTTATTAAGAGAAAATTTTAAAATTCTTAAATATGTTATACAAGAAAAAAAAAAGGTTTTAAAGTATGAAAGTAAATTGCAAAAACCCCCCATAATTTATTTTTTTTGACAACTAATTTTCGCTCTTTTCAATTTCCTTAATCCATCCCTTAAAGAAATTAACTCAATAGTGAGGAAAAAAAAATCCTAAAAAAGACAAAATAAAATTGATTTGTTTTTTTGAAATAGAAATTTCATTGATTGGAACTAACAATACATCCGATTGAGACATATAATCAAGTGGGTGCTAGTGTGTCTTTAAGACTAAAAGAGACTACAATCAAGCGAGTAGATATCAAGTTGGGACGAGCTGCCAAAGGGTTTAACTTAAAAGAAATTGAATACACACAGACATTTTCTCCCGTATCCACGAAGGATTCTTTTAGAATCATTATGGCGATTGTGGCGCATTATGACCTGAAGTTACATTAGATGTGACACACTCCCACCCCCTGTTAGCGGCAGGTGTGTGATGAGTCCAAAAACTCATTAGATTTTTAATCCATTTTTCTGAGTTTATAATGAGAATAACGTTGAATTGTCTGCAGAAAACTGATAATTGAATCAAATTCCATTTTGCAGGAAAATACAGCAGAAAATCAAATTTAAGCAAAAATCATTAGAAATCGGGTCGCAAAGCAAAGATTAAGCCAAACTCGGAACTTAAGCCGCGACAGAAGTACACTTCGCAATTCTAAGTCACGACCTAAACAAATTTGGCTTTGAAGAAGAAACTAAAGAGTGAATAAGTGAAGTCGTGACCTGAATAAGGGAGTTGAGACAAAATATGACTTGGTAGAGAATAAAAGGAGCAGTCAAATGAAAAAGTTCATGTCACGACATCATTGCGACGTCGCAACACCAAACGGAGATAAATGAAGTCGTGATGCCACCATGAGGTCGCGACAAGGAGCTGACTACAAAGCCACAAGAACAGCCTTCTCAAGTAAAAGGAGGTCGCAACAGAAACTCCAAATCAGACGACCAAGAAATAATGAAGAAGCGCATATGATGGGTGGACACCTAGCTTCGAGGTCGCGATTTAAACGAAAACTTGCAGCGCAGACACATGGAGGTAGTGACACCAATAGAAGTTGGCACAAAAGATTTTCTAAAGAGACCGAACATGGAAGCTACGCCGTAACAATAGAGACATCAAACACCGACTCGGCGACGTCAACATCACCGCTGGTCGCGACATCAGCTGCAAAGTATCATGTCGCGACATCAGTGGTCGCAACATCAACCGCAGAAGGTATTCGCAGGTCGCGATGACCGCCTAAAAGGAATCATGGTCGCGACGTCCTTCAGTAGTCGCGACATCAGTGCATTGAGTAGAGGTCGCGACGTCCTTCAGCTGTCGTGACATCAGCTGCATTGAATAGAGGTCGCGACGTCCTTCGGTAGTCGCGACATCGCCAAAGAAGGAGTTAAGGTAACTAATATCACGCTGGTCGCGGACATCATCCAAGAGATCAAGACAAGTCACTGCATAAAAAGAAAAGCTTCCACGACATCAAAAGAGCTATAAGCATGATACTGAAGTCGCTGACGTATGATTGAAGTCGCGACATAAAAAGCTCAAATGCGTAAAGGTGAAGTCGCCGACGCCATTCGCCGGGTCGCGATCACCATAAGGAATGAAGGTCACGATGATCGCCCACTTCTGGTCGACATCATATCCAAGGTGTGTTAAAGGCAAGTCGCAACCAAATAAAAGTTTCTACTATAGACAAACAGATAAACGAAATCGCAACGTATGATTAGAGTCGCAACCTCAAAAGAGATCAAAATGCAGAAAGGTGAAGTCGCGACGTCTGATTGAAGTCGCGACATCAAAAGAGTTCATAATGCAGACAGGTGAAGTCGCGACGTCTGATTGAAGTCACGACATCAAAATAGCCTGAAGTGTGCATCAAATAAGCCGCGGACATCCTTCGCAGGTCGCGACACGAATAAGGTCGCAAACACACAAATGAAGTCGCGACATGAACAAACAAATGGGCCATTTATTTTGAAATCCACAAATAGGGTGCATCCGTGGGTTAGGCTTAACTTCCAAAACCCTATAAATACGCCAGACCGGCATCAAGGAAAGCGTACTCTTGGAGCTCAAAAAAGAGAAGTTTGGGTAGCCGAAGGCTCGCGATTTTTCTGCTTTTCTTTGTTTTGGCCGTTATTTTAGATTAGATTAGAGTAGATTGTTATTTTTTTGAATTTCGGATCCGGAGCAGTTGTTGAAGTCAAGCCGAATGCGTAATGTTATTTTCTTTAAATTATCGGGCCGGTTTGTTCAAGTCCAAACAAATTTTGGAATTCGAACTTCCAGCTGATTTGTCGTAGTTCTTTTGATCAGAGGGCTACTGTTAGTGTAATGAAGTAATTTAGAAACCCAGCTTCCGTTGAAATTACTCTGTTGTTAGAATTTATCTTTTCTGCAGAAATATATCAGATTCTACTGAACTTTAGTCTTGAATCAGCTTGCTGGTTTTGTTTATTGTTGTATCTGATCTAAATATTAGTGTCCTATACCTGTAAAAGGATTGTTTCATGCTCGATCGTGAGGCCCTCTATGACACGTAAGGCATTCCCGAGAGTATTAACAATATCTCCGGCGGCATGTGAACCTAATATTGGGGATCTAATGGGATTTGTGAATTATAATCGATAAATCTTCTTCTCACTCGAAACCGAGAATGAGTTGAATGACTTATCAATTAAAATGAGCAGAGTTCACTTTATTTCGAACAAGAAGTTCAACTCCGCGGTTAGCAAGGATCTAATCAAGGAAAGAATGAACTGTTCCAATTTTGAGGATGAGAAACCAATATAATGTAAACCCATGCTTTGCCTATGTCTTAGGAGCTAAGGTTTATAGTCCATGTTCTGGGTATAAAGTATTGAAAAAGAAAAATAACCAGAACAAGGCAACTCAGACTAAAAGTAGTTATCTAATCCTCTGCATTCGAAAGAAACAGGGAAGATTAGATGATGAAATATGTCATTAAAGAGAGATCCACATGGCATTACCTTCTTCCTTGGACGGATTCTAAATCTGAAGTTCATGAAGAAAGTTACAGAGTAGTTCATGAAGGAATTGATGTTTCTACAATAGCCGTATTTTCAATGTTCCTTTAAAAGCTAACTATCGACTACCTCTTTAATTTTTGTATTTCTTTTAGTGTAAGCATTATTTCATTTTTGTTCTTAGTCCATATCTTTTTATTCTTTCATTATTTTCAAAGTTGCTAGGTATATCATCAAAAGTAAATCATAGTCCAAATAGTATAGAGCTGAAAGTACGTGGTAATTGATTTAGAATTCTGAGATCTCTCGTGGGATCGGGAGCACTGACTTAAATCCACTTTATTACTTGTTCGATCTATACACTTGCGTAATCATGGATCAAAACAAAGAAAGAAATTCATCTACTCTAAGGAACTCGCTTAAATCAAAGATAATTGTAAAGAAATATATCAAATGTTTCATGGCATTATTATCGGGATTAGACAATAGTCCTATGGTAATAACGTCGTAGAATTTATGTTTCGACAGCTTGATCCATCACTCACTAATTCATATAATGAAAAGAGAAAGAAAGTGTGAGTCAAAATAACAAGCTTTTGGCGCCATGTTTCGGGATCGAAAGAATTAATTAGATCAATATTCTGATGAAAGAAGGAAATACTAATTTGGACATTTTTAAAGAAAAGAACAAAAACAGTTTTCAAGCAAAGACTACATCAGTCACTAATTTTTAACAAGCCATGTTGAAAATATTTGTTAGGGTTTGACTAATCCTATTAATATGAGTGTGCTTATTTCAGAAAACCTTTAATGCATAGGAAATCAGGATCCGACCTGATTCCAACGTACACCGACCGGGAGAGAATGCTCTCAGAGCTAAGAAAGACAAAAAGAGCGTAAAACGCAGCTATGGTATGCAAGAGACACGACTAAAATTAAGAATGAAAATAAAGAGCGTAAGACTCTATTACTCACACAATGGAGGATTTCGGAGGCCTATTATTCAAGAAGAGTATTCAATCGACGTACTTCTATAGTGGATGCAAACAATTTTGAACTAAAGCCAACCTTAATTACAATGGTTCAGCAACATCAGTTTACTGGTCATCCCACTGAAGACCCAAACGAGCACTTGGGAAGATTTCTCGGGATGGCTAATATAGTGAAGCTGAACGGGGTGAGACCAGAGGTGATAAAATTACATCTCTTCCCATTTTCTTTAGAGACATAGTGTACCCACATGGTATGAATCATTACCATATGGTTCTCGTTTGAAACTTGGGAAGAGTTGGCGTGGGGTTACTTAGGCGTATTCTTTTCCCCCCATCTCTCACTTCGTAGACGCCAGAGATAATTGTATTCCAACAAGGAGAAGATGAGAGCCTGTATGTTGCTTGGGAAAGATTCAAAAGATTGTCGAAGAGGTGCCCAATGCATGGAATGTATTTAAGACCCGTATGGATATAAAGGTATCATGCTCGAATGGATACATCCAAAGGGTTATCGCGATGTCGCTGCCAGGAGCATTCAAGCCGAAAAGTGTCGAAGAGGCAAGAGATTTGATGGGGAGGACCTCGGTAAACATATGAAAGTCTATCCAGTTTTCAAGAGGTGTGTAGTAAGAGAAAAGGGTCATAGGAGTCAGCAAGATGACAAACATGGAGGCTGTTGATGCTATAATGCATAGGATGGACAAACAAGAGAGGAAGATGCACACTGCTTATGAAATAGAAGCAGTGGAAAGAGAATTGATGAGAAGAAGTGCTGATGAGGTAACAGAAGAAAATTCTTATGGTGCTGAGGAGGCTAAGTACGTGAACGAGCAAAGAAGTTATCATTTCAAGCCAAATCCTAACCTGCCCATACACTACCATCCAAAGAATGAGGAACCACGAGAGAATTTCTCATATGGTGGAGGGGCATTACATGTGGCCCAAGGCGTGGACAACATCCTTAACAAGAATATCGTAGCCACCAAGGTTCCAAAGAAGAAGAAGAAGGGGAGGTGAGAGAGCGTAAATGACACTGGGTCGAGGAGAACCCTACCATTCAGGAACAAATGTCGCTAGCTCATGGGGGATAAATGTAGAGGCTATTCACCTCCATGAATGGTAAAACCATCCGACTTCGAAACTTTCAAGTCTGACACCGGATGTTCTTTAAAACGCTTAGTGCTTCACCTGAAAATTAGAGACACAAGTAGTGGCATCAGCCTTGAATTGGCTAAATCAGAACAAGGGAACATTCCCTAGTGACACCTTAAGAACCCAAAGACCGTATGGCAATTCAATTCGAGAAGTGGGAAGATTCAGCAGCTAATGTAAACACATAAATAAATGAAGAGATCGAGGCAAAAGAAAGAAGAGACCGAAAAGAAAGAAGAGAAGAACAAAATTGACAATAGAGTGAGTGAAGAAATGACCAGAAAAAGAAAGAAGGAGTACCAGCTTATGCTCCCGCAAAGGCTAGCTCCTACGTAGACTTCGTAAGTCAAAGAGAAGAACGGTTTTCTAAATTCTTGGATCTTTTCAAGAAAATAGAAATAAATATCCCATTTGCAGAGGTGATCAGTCAAATGCCTCTTTATGCAAAATTTCTGAAGGAGGTGCTGAACAAGAAAAGAAAAATAGCTGAGGAGGGTATATTAAACTTGAATGCTGTATGCAGTGCCATTATCCAACGTAAGCTCCCCAAGAAAGATGAAGACTGTAGCCACTATTCCTCGTTCTATAAAGGGAAATGTGAGTTCAAGGAAAGCCTTTATAAAATTGAGCAAGTATAAATTTGATGCCGCGATCACAGTAGAGATCAGTTCGGGGGAACTAACCCCCAACAGCAATTACTTTACGCATGGTTGATAGATCATCGGCACAAATCCGTAGGGCATTCTCGAAGATGTACTGGCTGGAGGTTGGGAAATTCATTTTCCTAAGAGATTTTGTTATCATGCGATGGAGTAAGATCCTCAAGTTCCTCCTGGCATCTGAAGACCTTCTTAGCTGTTTCGCTGATCGACGTACGTAGCGTGAACCGACACCCGAGCTGGGAACATGTACTCCATTTTAATATTAATAGGAGTCTGGAACATCCTAATGTAGAGGAAGACAGTTGTATGGCTGTAAGAAGCAATAGCCTTCTCAATGATGAAGTGAATTCTGATTGTATCATTCAAAACTCTATCAATGAAATTGAGATGAATTTTCAGTACCTTGAGAGTTTTGATTGTGAAGTTCTGCCTTCAAATTTGTTTAATAATGAAACAGTCTCAAGTATAAATGAAAAACAGTTAAGATGAAGTGAGCGGTGTAGACACATGAACTCATGGGCGTGAAACCAGTGCGTATGGGTTAACATCACGAGAGTTGCCCGCCATTTGAAATATGAGTTTTGTGAGCTTAAAAGAGAAAACCGTTATCATATCACCGTACAAGGATCGAAGTCGAAGAACGTAAGTCGGGCTGGGTAATTTTGAGAAAATACAAGGAAGCAATTGCTTGGTCAATTAAAGATCCGAAAGGTATCAAATTTCACTCAGACATGCACAAAATATTGCCGGAAGATAATGCAAAAACTTCATACATCAAAGGAGGTCAACCTGCAAATATGAAAGAAGTTAGTCGAAAAGAAGTTCTCGAAAATGGTTAAATGCGTGCTTTATATGTTATTTTTATAGCTTCTGGGTGTTTCCGCACATGTGGTTCCCAAGAAAGGTGGATTCAATCGTAATCGAAATGAAAAGAATGAACTTATTCCTACAAGAACTCGGCGGATAGATGGAGGGTTTGTATCGACTACGTAAAATTGAACACGCAAATCCGTAGCGACCATTTTCCCCTACCTTTCATCATCAAATGCTAGATAGGGTTGAAGGTGACACCTCATTTTTGTTTTCTTGATGGATACTCTCCGGATATAACCAAATAGCTATTGAAATCCTAAGATCGAGAAACCACTTTTTACATGCCCATTTGGTACTTTTGCTTTTAGAAGAATGCCACTGACTGTAATGCCCCGGGTACCTTCCAAATACATGATGTCTATATTTTCTGATTAAGTAGCGGTAAGAAGTTAACATAGGAGATCTTCATGGACAGATTTGTATGATCCGCTTTGAACAATGCCCGCATAACTGGGACGTGACTTAAAGGTGCAAAGACAAAAATCTAGCTCTGAATTGGGAAAAATGCCATTTTATGGTTACGTAAGGAATTGTTCGGGGCATGGTTTCTCAAGTAGCCAGGCTTGAAGCAGAATCAAGCAAAGGTTTCAATTATAAGACCTAATGCCAACATCACTACGCCTCAAGGGAATCGAAGTTTCAGACATGCTGGATTTTATAGAAGATTTATTGGGAGATTTCTCAAAATTGCCGTACCACTATGCATTGCCGGAGAAAGATAGTAAGTTTTATTTTGATGAATCCCGCTGTGTTTGAAGAAATCAAATCCAGACTAGTGGAAGCTCCCATCATGGCAAAACCATATTGGAATAGATAATTCGAGATCACGTGGTGATGCCATGATTTTGCAATGGGAAATGGGATGGGGACGTAAAGATGAAAAGTGTTCAAAGCCATCATCTACTACGCTTAAAGCAAAACCTTTTAATGAAGCTAATGTAAGAAAAACTACTCTTACTATCAAAAGGAGATGTCGGGCAAGAGGGTGTTTGTATGTGAAAATTCGTGCCATATATTCTCGGGGTCCCATATGTTGATACACACCGATCATGCAAAGAATCAAATATTCGATGGCAGTTAAGGAAGCAAAGCCAAGATTGATCGTGTGGGTATTATTGTTGGTAGAATTTGATTTAGAAATTAAAGACAAGAAGGGCAAAGTGATTACCGTGATAGCCGATCACTTGTCAAGAGTAGAGGAACCCATTGTACAAGAAAAAGGAAGTATAAATAACGCAGAATTTTCCAGGATGAAAGCAAGCTTATTTCACCTGCCACCCACTCCACCTCGTATGTCGATATTTTCGAATTTCTTAGCCCCGTGGAATAATGCCACCGTATTCAAATACTATCAACGTAGAAAAGTTAAGGACTCGGGACAAAGCAGGTACTACATCCGATGATCCATATTTGTTTAAAAGAGGAGCCGGATCCGATTATAAGGAGATGTGTTTTAAAGTGAGCAAAGCAAGATTTTACAAGAATGTCATGCATCACTCCATGGAGGACACTTTTGCAGGAGATAAAACAACCCACAAAATTCTCCATCAGATTTTACCGGCCTACACCCAAGGATTGTTTTGAATGGGTAAAGTTGTGTGATCAATGCCAAAGAATGGGAAATATCAGCAAAAGGCATGAGATGCCTCTGCAAGGTATCTTAGTGGTGCAATTGTTTGATGTATGGGGAATGGATTTTATGGGTCCTTTCCAAACTACTTGAATTCGTATACTATTACCCTAGCCGTGGATTATGTATCAAAAATGGGTAGAAGCAAAGAAATTGGTCTCTAAGAATGACACACAATGCGGGATTTTTACAAAGAAATATTCTTAGCGCATTTTGGGGACACCTAACTATAATTAGTGATGGGGGAAGCCATTTTGCAAATAAGGTGTTTGGCAAACTCATGAGCAGATATGGTATCAAACACATTATGAGCTTGGCTTATCATCCTCAAACAAATGGGCAAGATGAAATTTCCAACAGAGAAATAAAGAAAATTTTGGAAAAGACTGTGAGTTCTAGCAGGAAAGATTGGTCTTTGAAGCTTGATGATGCATTATGGCATACAATCGCTTAAAACTCCCATTGGAATGTGAACCCCATGCACTTGTCTTTGGAAACCATGTCACCTCCCTCTTGAACTCGGAATACAAAGCCATGTGGGCCATTAAACAAAATTTCTGGGAATCCGATTTCAAGATTGCAAAAAGGAAAGAGACTTCTCCAAACTAAATGAAATCCGGAAGAACTGGCAAACAGTCATGACAATGCTAGAATATGCACACAAAGACAAAGTGAAATGGTATGATCAAAGGATTCTCGAGGAAAGAGTTCGAAATGGGATAAGGTCATTGCTTAACTCTAGATTAAGATTATTTCCGTGGAAGAAATCAAAATGGAGTGGACCATATACGTTGGTGTCGGTAATGATCTTTGGCAAGAACATCGTGACTGAGGTCGTAAGAATTCAAAGTTAATGGGCAAAGATCAAACACTATCTCAATAGTATAAAGAAAAGCGCACCAACGCTCGCACCCTGGTAGAGGTGCTAAAACGCTTAACTGAAGCAAAGATTCAAATGACAGCTCATAGAAAACTTCATAGGATTTTTTTTGCTTTATATAGACTCGATTTTTTTATTACTGCTGCTTTGAAAATTTTGGGGCCCTAGAATACAGACATCTGTTAGAAATTTCTGTGTTAGTACCAGATTAATCATTTTGGAATTGTTACAACAAATTGATGAAGAATCAAATGGTTCAAAGTAAGGAACAAACCCAAGACTACTCCAAAGACTTCACAGACGTAGCAACCCTCGGAAAAGGGGAGCAATTTCCTTTCTCCCTACATACCCCGTATGCGGAAAATCGAACAGATTACAGCATTAATTGTCGTGTTGGAATGATTAAATTGATGCTAAGAGTGTGCAAATTAATAAGAAGTAAAGTCACTGATCATCAAATTTTAGCAAAGTGCAACTAAGTCGAACAAGAAATGATGGCGCGACGAAGCAGAACAACTTAGTTAGTACCGGCGAAGAACAAGGGGACAGTCACGACATCATCGTCTAAAGAAAAATTAGTTATGTCGACATCAATTGAGGTCGCTGATAGAAATTGAGGTCGCGAATGTGAACCCGGGGCGAGGTCGAAAAGAACCATTCCTTCAAAAGAGGGTGAGGTTTCTCCCGCATAACTCACTACATTTCATAAAATAATTGAAGCGTCGCACTGATGATAAATTGCCCTCCCACAGCCACTTATGTCGCTACAAACAAGAATAGGTCGTTACATAAGAGACAAGTATGCTACCCGGGCGCTTTTTAATTAGCTCCTAAATTTAATTGACAAAGACACAACGCAAATTTCGAAATTGAAGTTGTGACAAGCGCAAATAAATGAAGTAACAGTTTATTCCAACATAATAATTGAATTGGTAATCGGCTGAGAACCTCCACTACCATCTCTTCCCCTAAGCAAATACAACCATTCAGACACCCGGTTCTCCATTCGCAACCCTGAACCGAATCCTTCAAAACCGATTCAATGACATCACTTCGATCAAGAACACTCAACATCAATCTAAACCTTCCAACTGAAATGAATCATGGAGGCATATCTCGCAATCAAGGAAGTTCATCCTGAACCCGAAAGGGAGAATGGCATTGGAACAAACTGTAAGTTCAAAATGCTGACAAAGCAAATGAGATAAGGAAAGAAACACAAAGAAGAAGAAGTGAGGAAGACGAGTTCGGTTTCAAGAAGCTTTCTCCGTCTCGAAAAGCACTACAGCCGGGAAAGGGATTTGTAGGAGAAAGAGGTTTTAGCTAACTCATCTCACCGTTCAAGGAATTAATGTGGAGCGTAGAGGGTGGGAGAATTCGCAAACATAAAAACTGGGTAGCGCAGCTAGCTTCTCTCGGCCCGAGAATTTTACTCCAATTTGGTCGGGAGAAAGGAGAGCCTCGTTTATGTTAGAGGAGTTCGGGTGTCTTACAGCTAAGACTATTAATGATGTATGAGATGGAAGGATTAAAATGGATCAAAATTCAAGAAGCCGGATGAACAACCCTAACTGAGAAAATTGGCGAGAAAATTCACGCACTCAGAAAAGGCCGTGGAAGAAAGGAAAAGGAGAACAAAAGACACCGAAAGGTGGGGAGATCCGGGCCGTAAGAGGCAAAGGTGTGGTTCTACTTCTTAGCCTCATTCCTGTCCCTACCAAGCACGCCCGCACAAGAAGAGAACAAGAAGCAATCCTTCCTCTATGCCATACCAAGGGATACAAGATCGATGCCGGGACGCTTATCAAAATTCTATACGAGGCATCATGATGGTAATAAACCCGGTTTGATCCCTCATCCGAAGAACCATCACAAGGTTATGTATTAGGCTCGTGGTGAAGGGAACCCGAAGAAGAAGAAGAGTGTCCCAAGTTCACCTCACCTTCACTCCCGACGTGGAGTAAGCAAGGGGCCAAAGAATCAAAAGAAAAAGGGGGCCATAGTAGAAACATTCCGTGATGAAGATGAAAAATGCAACACAGAAGAAGACACCCCTACATGATGGCAGTGTACGAAGAAGAAAATCAAGAAGCACATTAAGAAGGAATACTTTATGTTCCTGCAGGGTAGAGAACAAGAAGATAGAAGCCCAATAGATTTCTCGACCCCACTGGCCAGCTCTCCCCCTATAAGGAACAATAATTTCAGGGAACCTGGAGAAAGCTCAAGGGGAGCCCAGGAGAATAATCGAATAATGGAAATGCTCAATTCTATTCAGAAGAGCATGGAAGAAAGAGAAGAGCAATGGAACCTCCAGCAAAAGTTCAGAGAAGAGGTTTATGAAAAGAATCATAGAAGGGATCAACAATGGGAAGAGGAGATGAATGTAAGAGAAGAAGTATTTGAAGTCGATAAAAGAAGAGATCAACAATGGGAAAAGGAAGAGATATTTAAAGAGAGCAGATAAAAAGATCCCGAGCAAGAAGTAGGAGAAATTTAAAAAGGAAATCTAAGAGTTTTAGATCAAGATCTATCAAGAAGTTAAAACTAAAGTTTCATGAATCATTCTACAACAACCAAAGTATGATCACGACTCTCAACTCCTCAAACTCATAAAGGACTGTGTGGACGCAGAAACAAGAAGCAAAGACTAAGGAGCGTGTGATCAAGGGATTCAAGTTCCTATACACTTCAATATTCAAGGATTTTGAAAAGAAGATGAAGGGCAGAGATCAAGAGCTTGATGATAAGGATGCCTACAGAAGAAAAGTCTGGCTTGAAAATTCTGATTTGATTAATACCAATCTTTTCCAAATTTTTAGAAGTCATGATCGAGATGGAACACATGTAATGAACACACTGGGCACGAGACAAGATGATCTGAATAAAAAGATTGATCTCACAAATGAATTGATCCTTGAAGAGCAGATCGAAAGGGAGAATGTCAAGAAGAAGAAGAGAACATAAATAAAATTTCCTAAATTCAATCCTAATCTAGCAACCCTTGATCTGGATCCCCCAAACATTTTTGCTCCTCCCTCAAAAAGAAAAAAATAGACCTTCCCATTGATTTACCCTTCTTCTCTCCTCTTCCTGATTGTTGTTCTCAATTGTTGCATCACATTATGAATAAAACAAGAAAAATTTGTGAAAAAGGAAATGTTTGCTTGTTTGGTAGCTAGTTTTTATTGTTAATTTTCTCGCTTGACTTAGTTTAGAAAATAACAGTGAGGGATTAGGGTTCAAGAATGAAAATGTCAAATGTCATAACTGAACTAGAGTTGAAGTAATTTCGACTAGGAGATAAACTTGAACACAAATAATTACAAAATCAGGGCATGAATAAAGAACCTGAATTAGGAGGACATCGCTCATGAAATTCGCTTTAGTCAGGTACCGAAAATCGGGTTATTGCCGACGGAACAAAATACTTGGTTAAAATAATGTAAGTAGATAGTGAATAAGTATAAGTCTTGAAGAAATAATACACATTGGTCAACAAAACTTATGAAATTTTTGACAGGAATTAGGAACATCTTCTGGGGAATTCAGGATTTAGATCCACAGTCCTAGAACTTGTTTGATTATTGATTGAGGCGAAATCCTAGTGAAAACAACCAACAAAAATGATAGAGGCCATCCTTGGCAGCTTGAGCCTTTTAAGCCTACTCCTTAAAATATATGCTTAAGCATATTCTAGTTCCGATTTGAGCCAAATAAGCCTTATTTCTTCAACAAAACAAGAATTGAAAACTCGAAATTCTTCCTTGTAATGTAATCTGTGAGTAAAGAACCCAAATTATCCAGTTTCTAGTTCAGAAAAGTTTATATAAGGAAGAAACAAGTTTGGGGGAATAATATTCCCAAATTTTGACAAGAAGGGGTTGAAGAAGTAAAGAAGCAGAAGATAGTGAAATAAGGAATAAGTTTTGTCTTGTGGCCTATTTCCCTTGAACAATTAAGCTTGTAGGGGTGTTTCAACACCTAGCACCCTAATGCCAACTGGTATGGGAGTTGCTAGCCCAAAGTTCTCTAAGAGTAATAGAAAGCCTAAGAAGACAAAACATTGCACTATTCCAAATCTTAGAAAAATAAAAGCAAAAGAGCTGAAGAACAAAAAAGAATCTCATTAGTCAGCATATATGGAAGTTGAAATTCCATCAAAAGAATTCAAAAAGAGGAATCAAGTTAAGATCGAGGAGAATCGAAGTGAATAAAGAAGAAAAAGGAAGAAAGTTGAGGCAACACGAGAAACAAGATGGAAACTGGGTAATTTGCAACCTAAATTTTTCCATTACCTACCCAATTACCTAAGCCCAACATTACAAGCCTGAAAGACCTTATTGATTCTGAAGGTTGAATTTACCTACATTAGTGGAGATCAATATGAAAAACAAGCATATGGGACTTTGATGAAAAGTCTAAGAAAACTCCCAGAAGATTAACTAAATTCAATATGAAGTTGAAAAGGATTGATGACCTGCACACACACACAGACAAGACTTGTTGAATAAACTGTTTAAATACATTAGTTTATAAAGAAATTTTGTGATAGAAGTACACCATGCCTTGTTAAATCAAAAAAATGTCCTTAAAAATCTTCTAAGCTTATTTGTTCAAGGACAAATAATTTCTTCTTTTCTTTGCTTGGGGATAAGCAAAATTTTAAGTTTGGGGGAATTTGATGAGTCCAAAAACTCATTAGATTTTTAATCCATTTTTCTGAGTTTATAATGAGAATAACGTTGAATCGCTCACGTAAAACTGATAATTGAATCAAATTCCAATTTTCGTGGAAAATACGTAAAGGTAAAATCAAATTTAAGCAAAATCATAAGAAATCAAGATGCGCCAGCATTGAAGCCAAACCGAACTTTAAGCCACGATGTGAAGTACGCTTCAAAGAATTCTAAGTCACGACCTTAACAAATTGGGCCAGTTAAGAAACTAAAGAGTGAATAAAGGAAGTCTTGACCCCCTCGAATAAGGGAGTTGAGACAAAATATGACTTGGTAGAGAATAAAAGGAGCTAAACAAATGAAGAGTTCATGTCGCGACATCATCATGACGCCGCAACACCAAACGCGAGATAAATGAAGTCGCGGATGCCACCATGAGGTCCCGACAAGGAGTCAGTTTCACACAAAGCCACAAGAACAGCCTTTCGTAAAAGGAGGTCGCAAATAAACCCAAATCGCATAAAATCCAAGAAAATAATGAAGAAGCGTACATGTCGCGACACCATTTCGAGGTCGCGACAGAAATGAAAACTTAGCAGTAGACATGGAGGTAAAGGACACCAATAGAAGTCGCACAAAAGATTTTCAAAGAGACTGAAGAACATGGAAGTTGGCGATACACAGATAGAGACATCAAACATCGTTTTAGAAGATGTCGCAATATCGCCGCTGGTCGCGGCTATCGTGGCCGCAAAGTATCATGTCGCGATATCGCCGCTGGTCGCAATTATCAATCGCAAGGTATTCAATAGTCGTGACATCTGTCTCAAGGAATCATGGTCGCGACGTCCTTCAGTAGTCGCGACATCAGTTGCATTGAGTAGAGGTCGCGACGTCCTTCAGCTGCCGTGACATCAGCTGCATTGAATAGTGGCCCCGACGTCCTTCGGTAGTCGCGACATCGCCAGCGCTAGCGAAAGAAGGTAACAACATCACCGCTGGTCGCGGCTTGATCGGGATCCAAGAGATGTCGGAAGACAAGTCACGACAAAAGAAAAGCTTCCACGACATCAAAAGAGCTTATAAGCATGACATTGAAGTCGCGACGTATGATTGAAGTCGCGACATCAAAAAAAGCTCACAATGTAGAAAGGTGAAGTCGCGACGTCATTCAGCGGTCGCGACATCAATTACAAGGAATGAAGGTCACGACATCAGCCAGCTGTCGCGACATCATATCCAAGGGGTGTTAAAGGCAAGTCGCAACCAAATAAAAGTTTCTACTATAGACAAACAGATAAACGAAGTCGCAACGTATGATTGGAGTCGCAACCTTAAAAGAGATCAAAATGCAGAAAGGTGAAGTCGCGACGCCCGAATGGAACGACATCAAAAGAGTTCATAATGCGCATGGGTGAAGTCGCTGACGTCCGACAAGTCAATGACATCAAAATAGCCATAAGTTGCATCAAATAAGTCGCGGAGCATCCCTTCTCGTAGGTCGGACACAAGTCAAGGTCGCAACACACAAATGAAGTCATCGCACATGAACAAACAAATGGGCCGCTATTGAAATCCACAAATAGTGCATCGGTTAGCTTAACTTCCAAACCCTATAGAATCACGCAGCCGCACGAAGGAAAGCAAATTTCTCGCTGCCTCGTAAAGAGAAGTTTGGGGGTAGCCGAAGGCTCGCTTTATTTTTCCTCGTTCTTTTCTTTGTTTTGTCGTTATTTTAGATTAGATTATAGATTGTTATTTTTTTTGAATTCTCTCGATCCGGGGAGTTAGTTGTCAGTTGAAGCCAATGCGTAATGTTATTTTCTTTAAATTACTACCGTTTTGCTCAAGTCCAAACAAATTTTGGAATTCGAACTTCCAGTTTCGGATTTGCTGTAGTTCTTTTGATCGAGGGCTAACAAAGTTAGTGTGTAATGAAGTAATTTAGAAAACCCACTCTTCCGCCGAAATTACTCGTTGTTAGAATTTCTTTCTCTCTCAGATAAATATATCGATTCTACCGAACTTTAGTCTTGAATCACTTTGCCGGTTTTGTTTATTGTTGTGAGCTCCGATATAAACATAGTGTCCTATACCCTCGTAAAGGATTGCTTCATGCTCGATTTCCGTGGAGCCCCTAGCCGGCCGTAGAAGGCATTCCTGGCAGTATTGAACAATATCTCAAGGGTATGTGAACCTAATATCGTGGACTAATGGTTTTCAGTGAATTATAATCGATAAATCTTCTTCTCACTTTTGAAAACCGAGAATGAGTTGAATGACTTATCAATTAAAATGAGTAGAGAGTTCGATTCCTCTCGATTCGAACAAGAAGTTCAACCCGGTGTTACTGAAGGATCTAATCAAGGAAAGAATGAACTGCTCCAATTTTGAGGATGAGAAACCAATATATAGTGTAAACCCATGCTTTTGCCTATGTCTTAGGAGCCAGTGCTCTTATAGTCCATGTTCGGTATAAAGTATTGAAAAGAAAAATAAACTTAACAAGGCAACTCAGACTAAAAGAGTTATCTAATCCTCTCACATTCGAAAGAAAAACAAAGGGAAAGATTGTATGATGAAATATGTCATTAAAGAGAGAGATCCACATGGTATTACCTTCTTCCTTGACCTGATTCAAATCAGTTCATGAAGCAAGTTGGCCAGAGTAGTTCAAGTAGAATTGATGTTTCACAATAGCCGTATTTTCAATGGTTCCCTTTAAAAAGCCAACTATCGTAATTCAATTCTTTAATTTTTATTTCTTTAGTGTAAGCATTATTTCATTTTGTTCTTAGTCAACATATTCTTTAAGTTCTTTCATTATTTTCAAAGTTGCTAGGTATATATCCCTTTGCAAATCATAGTCCAAATAGTATAGAGTCGAGTAAAGTCGTGGTAATTGATTTAGAATTCTCGAGATCTCCGTGGATCGATATCCGACTTAAATCCACTTCTGTATTACTTTGTTCGATTCCATACACTTGCAGAATCATGGATCAAAACAAGAAAGAAATCTATCTACTCTTAAGGAACCCGCTTTTAAATTAGTACAATTGTAAAGAAATATATCAAACAAGTTTCATGGCATTATTGCTGGGGATTAGACAATAGTTCTATGGTAATAACGTTGTAAATTTATGTTGATGCTTTGATCCATCACTCACACTCATATAATGAAAAAGAGAAAGAAAGTGTGAGTCACAATAAGAAGCCGCACCCAATAAACTCCCACCGCTACTCTAACGACTAGAAAACCCGCGGAGCCGGCCGTATTGCTTGTCGTTAAAACTCCTATAAAATTTTTTCCTTTTTCCAACTTATGATTTGATAAAATATCGGCAGCATATTAGCTGTAATAAGGACATATTCCGATTCCTGTAAACACAATTTACACTTTTCCAAATATGGCAACCAGCAATATCTTTCAAAAGAGCCTCAAGCTCTACACATTTTCACAAAACTACACTATGTACATACATTTGTTCCATTATACAATTTCAAAGTATTTCCTTACAAAATATCATTAATAATAGCACTGATACAAAAGTCAGGAGAATCATAATCTGCTCCAGCGTCCTTCGTGCCTGTACATGGAAAATAGTTTTTAAAACACAAAATAATGAGCTAAACGAGCTCAGTGAGTGTATGCTTTATAAAATGTTTGCTTTTTCTGAAAACATGTCAAAACTGTAAAACTCTCTTTTACAAGATATTTTCCAGAAGCCTTGCTTGCTTACTTTGCTTTGCTTTGCTTTAAAAGTTTCTAAAACTTTTCATAAACCCCTTGCTTGCTTGCTTTACTTTGCTTAAAAAGTTTATAAGACTTTTCATAACTTCTTGCTTGCTTTAAAAGTTTCTAAAACTTTTCATAAATCTCTTACTTTAAAAAAAGTTTCCAAAACTTATAAACACTGAGCCCTGCCCAACCGCTTGCTTTAAAAATAAAAACGGGAGCCTGGGCTCAACCGCTTGTTTTAAAATAAAGACGAGAGCCTGGGCTCAACCGTTTGCTTTAAAATCACCCGGGAGCCTGGGCTCAACCGCTCGTTTTGAAATAAAAACGGGAGTCTGGGTTCAATCGTTTGCTTTAAAACAAACACGGGAGCCTGGGCTCAACCATGCACCAGTGGTTGTTTTTTCAAAACTGTATGAAACATGCTTATAAATCATCAACCACTTGAGGCCTTTCCTACTTGCTGTACCCTAGTGAACACGGGAGTCTGGGCATCGACCGTGCCGGTGGCTGGACCTTGGTTCACTCACCTAGGTGAAAGGGCCTGGGCACACTTCACTTCACCTTTTCCGGTAAATATGGTGGAATTGACCTGAGTCTCCATCACCATAATTTAGCTAACGCGTTAACCTTATATACTCCAGTATGTGCCATGGTCTCCTTTAAATGCCATGATGCATGAACTAAGTTTGTCGACCAGGCGAAATCTAAAATGCATGAATGATATCCTAACACCACCGCATGTACCTTAATACTCTCGACCGATATGCTTGCTTAGAATTAGGGGATTCAAGTAGGGCCTGCTTTTCTTTTTTGAAAATATTATTTTGCTTGCTTGCTTGCTTGCTTGAAACATGGTTTAATAATTCAAAACCATTGTTTGCTTTGAATATGGTTTGATGATTCAAAACCATTGCTTGCTTACTAAACTCATTGCTTGCTTTTTAAAAGTATGGTTGAATAAATCAAAACCGTTTACTTGCTTCCTAAACTCATTGCTTGCTTTAAAATATGGTTTATAATTAAAACCATTAAATACCAGTATAAAACAGTTTATAATAATACACTAGTATTTGAAAAATAGGTTTAGAACACTCACCTTTTTGCTTACTAACTTGAGCACGAATCCACAATTTTCCCGCCTTTGCTTTTAGCCTAAACACTCAAACGAATATGGCGAACACATTAATTGCCTACGTAATCACATAAACTTAACATACTTCATAGACTTTGAGTCACTAACATTTATTCACACTTAACGAATATCGCTTCGCCGAGGTGGCGAGGTACGCTAAGTTTTTCATTGAGTTCCAATCTTATTTGAACCTCTCTTAATCATTTAGTAAGGTTCTTATACTAACGGTGTACGAATTTAGGCTTAATTATACGAAATTATAAGAATCTGGGCATTTTGGAAGCTGTGGTACCAAGCATTCACTGCTTGGCACTGCAACATACACACTCGGTATGGTGGTACCCTGGCATTCCCACTTGCATTCCGCATCGGTACCACTTTGTCTCTCGTATGGTGGTACTGGTACCACCCTGTTTTGGTATCGGTACCACTTCGTGGTTTTGCCCAGAATTGCTTCTTTTTCCCCCTTTTGGTACAAATTCTCTTCATACAACTTCTCCATTCCATAATACCTCAAGAACCAACATGAAATTCATCCAAAACAACTTCACAACACTTGAATTGGTGATTTGGAACTTCATAAAACCAAACCCTAGGTGAAAATCCAAGAATTCAACCCAAGGTCCACCAATTCCTACAAAACCACATAATTTTGATGGATTCCATGTTTATTCTTTACCAATTAGAGTTTTTCCCACAAAACTTCAAGAATTCTAGGGTTAATGTGATCTCTCCACAAACCCTAGAAAAAGGAGGAACTAATCTCCATGGAAAATTCTAAGTGCAACAAAAACCCTAGACATCCAAATACACTTGATTCCGTACTTGATTTTGGCCCTTCTCCCACTTCTTCTCCCTTCTTTCCTCTCTCTTCCCTCTTCTTTTTCTATTCCTTCCTTTCGCTTCTAGCCTTCTTCCTTAATCTCAGTATGAGGCACTGTAAAATGAGATTTTTGTTTGTCTCATCCCTATTTATAATCCCATATTTCTCCTAATTAAAATTTGGTCCTCCATCTCTCAAGAAATTTCAAATCAACTTATGTTATTTATATGATGGCCCATCATCTTCTCATTTTATGGTTTTCATATCCTTTTTAGCAATTACAATTTTACCCTTCTTCTAGCATCACATTTCCGGGTTCATAAATTTATCATTTCATAATTTCATCATGAACAACAACTCCCAAAAATATTACAACAACACTTAGTACATCTATGTGTCCCTATGGTTACTCGTACCGTACACCTTCTCGGGACAAGGTGTTACAAGATGGATGTCAAAACTAATTTTTTTGAGCTGTGATTTGTTTGAAGATGTGTATATGGTTCAACCAGTTGACTTTCAGCAAACGAGGAATGGTAATTTGGTTTGTAAGCTTAAGAAGTCGATTTATGGTCTTAAGCAGGCTTTGAGGCAATAGTATATAAAGTTTGATGAGGTTATCATTATAAATGGTTTTAAAGAGAATGTTGTTGATAGGTGCATATATATGAAGGTCAGTGGGAGCAATTTTATATTTTTGGTGCTACATGTTGATGATATACTCTTGTTTACTAATGACACTGACTTGCTGGTTGAGACAAAGCAGATGTTATGTAACCATTTTGACATGAAAGATTTGGTGAGGCTTTTTTTTTTTTGGCATCAAGATTGTTCGAGATAAAACTAATCATGTGCTACAGTTGTCTTAGAGAGCATATATCGATAGGATCCTTAAGAGTTATGATATGCACAAATTTTCTGTTGGAAGTGTAGCAGTCACGAATGGTGTAAGACTTTCCAAGGACCAGTGTCCCAAGAATGACAAAGTAAAGATGACAATGAAAAATGTTTGTTATTCTTTAGCAGTGGGTAGTTTGATGTATGCTCAAGTTTGTACACGGCCTGACATATCTTTTGTCGTGGGTGTGATTGGTAGATTTATGAGCAATCCTATTCTTATTCATTAACAAGCAGTTAAGAAAGTCTTTAGGTATCTTCAAGGTACTAAAGATCATATTTTGACATATCGACGCACCAACTACCTTGATGTAGTTGGTTATAGTGATGCAGATTTTAAAAGCTGTGTGGATGATAAGAAATCTACCATTGGATACATAATTGTCATGACAGGAAGAGCTATGTCTTGGAGGAGTGCCAAACAATCTATGATAGCATCCTCGACTAAAGAAGTAGAATATATGGCATGCTATGAGGCTACTCGTCATGCAGTTTGGCTTCAGAATTTTATTTGTGAATTTGGGAGTAGTTGACTCCATTGAGAGGCCTATTTTGATGTATTGTGATAATACTGCATCAATGTCTTTCTCCAATAATTTAAAAGGTACCTTGGGTGCGAGGTACATTGATGTAAAGTATTTTGTGGTAAAGGAGAAAGTTGAATAGGGTCTCATTACTATTGTTCGCACACCGACTTACAACATGGTGGTAGATCCACTGACCAAGGCCTTATTGGTAGGCATATTTGAGGAGCATGTGTCCTGTATGGGATTGTTAGGCAAGCCGAGAGATCAACGTTGTAAGCTTAGTGAGAGTTTATTATGTATTATGCAAGAATATCCATAAGCAGCATTATTTATTTCTGAGTATTTTTGATATGATTATTATTATGATCTATTATTTATTTATGATGATTTATTTTGTTACATTATTGCTCCTTATATTCATAGGCTTGTTTGAAACTTTTAGTCTTTGTATATGTGTACGTTGATCCACATATGCTATGATGAGTCAAGACTACCTAGTTTGGGTATATTATTGTATCATGTCGATACACAATATGCTCGGATGAAATGGTATTGTGTGTTTGTGACACCCCAAATCCCGGGGGTCATTTTTGTACTCTTTAAACAAGGCCCCCGAACGGTCTCTGCGAACGCTGTCCATGTACGCTGATGTCCAGCCAAAGGCACACGTCATGTTGCACTATCAGAAATCAGGCCATATGCACATCGTAAGACCGCCAGGCACGTCGCAGGCGCATCTCGTGCACTTTGTCGCCAGCGTTATGCGCTTATGCGCCGTGGCGCCCATCACCGGTTAAGAGAGCTTTGTCGCAACACCGCCTCGCAAGCCCGTGCTGTCGTGACACATTAATCGCCAGCCTCGCCACGACAGAGAAAGTTCTTGCCGCGACATCTGGCCCCACCGGGCTATCATTGCCGCGAAGAGCAAATGATCATGTCACGACACGGAATTGACCGCCATACAGCCAACCCAGTAGCGACAGATGGGAATCCCATCAGCGACATCTGGGGCCTCACACCGGAGTGCCACCGCCACGACACAAAACTGCGGTTATGGTATTATCACAAACCCTTGGGGTCGCCCAAGGCCCCTCGGGCTTCACGACACCAAAACCTCTATCGCGACACAAGGCTCACCTATTCTATCGCGACAGGAATTCTCATTGCGATGCAGTACCCGCGAGCTCGTCGCGACAGCCTGGGGCACACCCGCCAAGCATCACACATGTAAAGTTCCTGCCGTGCACACAGGCGTGCTCAAGCTGCACGCCGCGACCCCTACCGTCGACACCCTCTACGAAATGGGCAGTAACTTCTCCTATTTTTACTCCACATATTTTAGCACACTATAAAATCCCATAATTTTGCCTTATTACTACCAAGGCCACAGATATATAGAACACTTGCCAAAATTTATTTATTATACAAAAAAAAGAGTTTAATTATAACTCCATGTTCTTTACACATTACAAAAACTGGGTTTTCTACCCAGAAATTTACATTATACAAAATGAGGCCTAATCTGGCCTTTTCTTCGCCACTAGGTCCCTGGATGCTCCATCCCCATCGCACCTTCAAAGAGACCTAAAATTGTTATTCCCACGACCGGGTGAGCAAAGCCCAGTAGTTGAATTTTCCTACATGGGTTACTCCCTACCTAAGTGCTCATGCAATGACGACCAAACAAGCATTCAAGTCTACATGCCCTACTTGAATGTCTACATGCCCCGTCCCATGCCTCGAGTCCTCACCGACTCCCTCACACATGCATATACTAATATAATTCACACAATCAACATGCTATTCATTTTTAACAATAACACTAAAAACAGCACACATGGGCCATTCAACAGTCCGACAATCAGTCTCAAGACTGTCTAAAACAAACACAGGAGCTCAGCTCTAGACTGCCCAAAAACATTCCATAGCCTAGTCCGGACTATCCAAAAACAGTCCCAAACATTTCAGTACTCAGTCCCAATCAGTGGGATTGAAAAATATGGCCATTTTGACCCCAACCATCCTAACCATTTGGATGGCTTTTAGCTAAAGACTAAACCAAGTAGGAGAAAACCCCTACCTCTTGGAGTTGTCAAAACTCCCCAATTCCGATCTCGATGCGAAGCTCTGGTCATGGCAGAACTTTCCCTCGTCTCATTCAAACCATCTGGCTCGGGACTTCTGAAATTTAGAGAGTATGGGTGAGCTTCGCCCTAAGCTCTCTCTTTATTTCTCTTCCTCTTTCCCCTCTCCCCATCCCAATCGGTAGGTTCATTAAGATGGGTCAGTAAGCGTGGGATGTCCTCTCACATGCCAGCATGTCATCACCTATTGTTCCCTGGATTTCCTTCTTTATCCATTTATCCATCCCTTTGATTTCATCCAATCATGTGTTGCCACATGTGTCCCTTGAGCCCCACTTGAGCTCTTGTTTGACTGGTTCCCCACTTGACACGTGGCACACCGTGAGCCACTCATCACATGCTAAGTGTCCCGTATTACCCTCGGTACCTCGAAAAACGTGAAATTCCTACTATCTCGGAATTCGACGAAATTCGATGTGATAGTTAGATTTCGCGAGACATTTTCAATGGTGAAGTCTGTTTCGTCATCCGAGATCTAGAAAAATTCCGGATTTTTAACCGAAATTACCGTTTTACCCTTTCTCAGAAAATTTGGACTTTCTAGGGTTTTACAGTGTTTGAGGATTGGACATAGTTAGGTAAATCTATACTGCCTAGACTGAGTTTATGACATACAAAGTACTCGATTGAAATTAGAGTTGGTAAACGGAGCCGGCCCAACCTATTTCTCGAGCAATGGGCCAAAAATCCAAGTTAGGGCTAATATGGCTAATTTAGTGACCACCCAACCCAAAGACATGCGAAGTTTCATGGGCTAAAAATCCGCTAAAAACAAGCTAAAACAAGTCAAAACCTTAAAAATGTTAAAAAAAAATAATTTTACAAATTCTATCATTCTTCAAATAAAAATAAATAATATATAAATATATAATAAGAATTAATATATAAAATAATTGAGTCTAAAGAATATAATAATATTAAACAAACTTAAATAAATAAATAATGCTAAATCATTGTTATATTCAAAGTACCAAACTAACTAGCTAAATAGTATCAAAACAATAAAGTAATAACTTAATAACATCTCTGAAAAAAAAAAAAAACTTTAAAATATCAAATGAAATCTTATATACCTTTGCATTTCATCCTCATCCTCATTATATCCACACAATACGCTACCACATTCAGCATATACATCTTGGATGTTGAGTCATCATCATCATCTATTAAATAAAATTTTAGAATGTTAACTATATAAATTTCATTTATAATTGGAATAAAAATATATACATTTTTTCCAAAATGCATCTCAACCGTATATTAATGAAATAACCTATTTATTTTGAAAATTCATCTTGGTAGAAGATATAATCATGTTAAGGAAGAAATAATTGTATAATTTTTGTTAATTATTTTAAAAATAAAAATATTATGTTATTAACACTAGTTTAAGTATAATTTTTGCTAATTATTTTAAAAATAAAAACATTATGTTATTAACACTAGTTTAAGTAATAAAATTATTTACAATTTACTAATAATTTAGTTATTAAATTTAATTTTAATTTATAAATAGTACAACTTCATTTTTATAAAAAAAACATATATGATTAATAAGATTTAAAGGATAAATACAAAAATGAAATTATAAATATTTAAAATAAGATTAATGAAAATATATTCAATATTAAATTGTAATTTATTTAATTCAAATGCATTCCATAATTTTCCAATATACTATAATAATTATTATTATTTTTAAAATCTCTATTCAGATTTGACTCTATGTTAAATACCAAAATATCAAATTATGTAAATGAATCATTCAAAATCCTAATTACTAAGCTAGTTACTTAAAAAAATTAAATAAAGATTTCGGGTCAATTGGGTTAATCAAGCCAACTAGGAAAAAAACCCACATGGGCCACAGGCAAAAACGGGTCTGGCTAATTTGATCCGATTTTATTCAGGCCTTAAATTTTATAAACCAATCATCCAAAAAGTCAGGCTAAAATGGGCTGACCTATCGGGCTCAACCCATATTACTAGCTCTAGTTGAAATGGTATCATGTTTGAGAGATTTATTGAGAGAATCTCTACTACCTGGTATAGTATAAATGTTGTTATGCCTTGTTAGCATGCGATATATATTTAGATGAAACGGTATTTTGTTTTGGGAGATTATGTAGTAAGTGAGTTTTGGATAATATCTATATGTGTTTTTATGATTATGCAGTTATAGTAGGGGAATGTTAGCTAAATAATTTTATTGACTTAACATAATCAATTACTCACTTATTGAGCCAATTTATGTCATTAATGGGACTGTAAAGCCCCAACTCCAGGGGGTCACTTTTTTTTTTTTTTTTTTTTTGAATAGTGTCCATGAACAGTGTTCATGAATAGTAGCTCAACAGTATATCAAATAGTGCATAACATAGTGCATTGTCGTTTGTTGGGGATAGGCATTGCATCGCGGTGCGCTACCGCACGCTGGGCCTGCCTTTCTGGTCGGCGCTTGCGTGGCACCCGTCGCGGCGCGGTTGTCGCACGCACCGGGCGCTTGCTGTGCCCAAATTTCTCCGCCGCGATTGAAAATCTTCTCGTCAAGGCAGAAACTTTCCCTTCTACCGGCCAACCATGCTGCGACATGGAATTCTAGCATGCAGAGAAGCCCGTACGAGCCAGGACAACACACCGCCGCGACCTACAACAAACCGTCGTGGATAGGGAAAATCCGCCCCTCGGGCTAACCCTTCTCGTCGCGACAGCAGGACCCCGTCTCGTCGTTGTCCTGCTGCGACAAGGAAATCCTATTGCAACATTGTCCTTCCCGTGCCACACTCGTCGCAACCCCGCCTCCTCTGGTCAACAACGCTCAAGTGACATAGAAACCAAAAGTGCACTGCACAAGAAAAACCATTGGCAAATAGCCTCTAAGGCCTAAACCTGAGAACTCTGTCACGACATGAAGAAAACTATGTCACGACATAGAGCCAAGAAGCTCTGTCGCAACCTAAAAGTCTATGTCGCGACCCTAAGATACCCTGCCTAAGCCAAACTTGTCGCGACACAAAACCTACTGTAGCGAATTGGCTGGGAAAATTCTGTCACGATAGAGAATTCTCTGTCGCGACCGAAGCCTAAAAATGGGCAGTAACTCTTTTCCTTTTCCTTTCCTGCACTTCCTGTTCTCTCCCAATGCGCGGGTTTCTCAACGCCTACCTCCTCCTCAAGGGTAAAATCTGGAAAGGGATATAAGTAGGGGGTGAGCACGAAGCTCTGTAGGAAAAATCCTCCCAAACTCTAAACTGTTGTCAGAAAGTATGAAAGGCCGGTTCATTTTTCTTTTAACATAACGTATATATACACTTTACATAAAACATAGCCTTTTCAAACAGCTCTCAGGTTTATATAAAAACAACATAATTAAATGCACCAACAAGCAACGCATAAAAAGTATTACAAACAGTTTCACCAAATACCATTTCCAACCGTTATTTTGGGCAGGCGGCATACTTAACGGTAACCTCCACCCCCCTCAAGCTTCTCCTTGGCAGGTAACCTCTACCCCCCCTTAAATCTTATCTTTGTTACCTAAGCATCCCTACCGGGAACCTCTTGAGTATGAATTGAGCATCCTTACAAGGAACCTCTCACTCTTCATAGTGGTATTTCTCAAGCATCCTTACCGGGAACCTCTTGAGCACAAAGTAAGCATCCTTACAAGGAACCTCTTATTCATTGTAGTAGTATTTCTCAAGCATCCTTACAAGGAACTTCTTGAGCATGAATTGAGCATCCTTCCAAGGAACCTCTCATTTATGATCATTCCAACAAAACCCATAAGTACATATCCTATCCACAATTACCACCCCTAATCCATGATTTCATACATCCCCAATTTACCCACATTTCTTCCCAAAATCCACAATTCCAATTTGAAGCAATTTTAACCACTAATTCGAAAAAAAATACAAGAGATCGTAACCACTCTATTTTTTTAATACTCAACACAAATCACTATGATTTCGAAACCAATCACGAAGAACACATTCAAGAATCAAACCCCTCATTCTCAAGTATAAAGAGAATGATTTTTTACCATAAATATATATAAATATAGCATTTATTACCCCAAAATGTACATCTATAAATACCCTAGCCTCAATGTAAGTGAATGGGAGAAAACCCCTACCTTAAATCCTTGGTTTGTATGGGGATCTTGAGCTTTGATCTTGAATCCGCCCTTTTAATCTTCTAGTTCGCCCTTCCTTTCTTCCTCTCTAATGATCCCTAGGGTTCCAATTAAGGGGTGTAGGGTAAGAATGAAGTGAAAGAAAAATGTGGGAAATGGAGTGAAAAAGGCTTTTAAACACAACAGCCCCGATTTTTACTGTTCATGGGCTGTTTTGGTTTTATCCAAAATTACGGTTTTGCCACTACACTCTTCAATTTGATCTATATGACTACCCTAAGGTTTTTCTATGTTCTGGATTCATTTCTAATGTTATTTTAACCTAAAAACATCTATTTTTCTCTTTTATTATTCCACCTTGTATACTTATTATTCTTATAATTTTATTTAGGATGTAAATGGAGACGTTAGTTACAAACAAATCTAATTGGACGATGGTGGATAGTTTAGACATGTGGGGTTTTCAATCCACCCCCCTTAAAGAAAGTTTCATCCTCGAAACTTACCCTCTGGGTAGAATATGTGGGTACTTTCAGATTTCTACTCTCCCGCCTCCCAAGTAGCTTCTTCCACTCCATGGTGTTCCCACAAAACCTTCACTAGTTGGATGACTTTTACGGAGCACATTTTCCTTGGCATCAAGAATCTTCATCGGTTGTTCTTCATGTGTTACTCCATCTTGAACTTCTATATCTTCCAAGTTTACGACTGGTGTTGCATCCGATCGACACTTTCTCAACATCGATACGTGGAACATGTCATGTACCCTTGACAACTGAGCGGGTAACCACAACTGATACGCCGCTTTGCCCACCACCTTGATCACTTCAAATGACCCGGTATATCTTGGCGCTAACTTTCCTTTTCACAATCTAAACACTCCTGGGGGACACCTGAGGAATACATAATCCCCTCTTGAAATTCCAAGGGTCTGCCGCCGATCCACATAACTTCTTCTCGTCTACTTTGCGGGCCGTATGTAGCCTCCCCCGATGTTGAATCTTCTCGATAGTTTCCCGAACAATCTCTTGCTTAAATAGGCTACTCTCGCCCGCTTCCAACCAACATGTTGGTGATCGACATGGCCTTCCATAAAATGCCTCATAAGGTGCCATCCCACATTACCGATAAATTGTCATGTAAATTCTACCAACAAGAAATGGTTACTCCAAATTTTCCTTTAAAGTCCAACACGCAAGCGCGTAACATGTCTTCCATAATTTGTATCACCCTTTCAGATTGGCCATTCATTTGGGGATGAAAAGCTATGCTAAAATGTAACTCTGTCCCCATCGCTTGTTGTAGACTTTGCTAGAATCGTGCCACAAACCGAGAATTAAGATTTGACACGATAGAGAGTGGAACTCCTTGAAATCTAACAATCTCACAGATGTAGAGCTGGCTTAAAGCCTTGGTTGTGTCTGTGGTCTTCATACCCAGGAAATGAGCGGACTTGGTGAGTCTATCAACAAAAACCCATAATGCATTATGTCCTCGTGCGGTCTGTGGAAAACTAGATACGAAGTCCATGGTGATGTGATCCCACTTCCACTCTGGGATAGGCAAAGATTGTAGTAATCCTTCCGGCCTTTGGTGCTCAATTTTCACTTGCTGACACACCGCACATTTTGAAACGTATCTAGCCACATCCTTTTTCATTCCTTTCCACCAATACTGCCGCTTCATGTCCCTATAAATTTTGTTACTCCCTAGATGGATGGAGAACTTGGAACAATGGCATTCGCCCAACACCCCTTCCCTGACTTGATCATGGTCGGGTACACATAACATTCCCCAAAACCGTAACTCATCATTAATTATTTCCAAATTCTCAACCATCTCACTCCTCTCCAACTTGCTCCGGATATCCTCCAATTCGTTGTTTCTTTGTTGCAATGTCATAATCCTTTGTCAAAGCAATGGCTGAGCTACAAGATTGAATAGGCATGGTCGGGATCCATCTTCTCCAATCCATAGATCAAAATCCCCAAGGGTATCCTTCAACTTCCATTCACCTATGGAAACATTGATTTCACCCCAAGACTTCCTGCTAAGCGCATCGGCTACTACATTCGCCTTCCCCAGATGGTAGTTTAGTGTGAAATTGTATATCTTCTAGGTACTCAATCCACCTTCTTTATCGGAGGTTCAAGTCTTTTTGGGTGAAGATATACTTGAGGCTCTTATGATTCGAATACACTTGGAATTTCTCTCCATACAAGTAGCACCTCCACAATTTAAGAGCAAAGCACTACTCTGGCGGCTAAATTCCAAGTCATGAGCGGGATAGTTCGCTCTCATAAATTCTGAAGTCGCTTCGAAATGGGCAACTACCTTCCCTCTTGCATTAGAGACATCCTGCTCAGAACGAAGATCAGGCACCTCATATCCTTCCCCACTATTCTAATAATGAGGAGCCAGGGCCGTTGTCAATTTTCTCATTCAGTGTGAAACAAGTTCACACTCTGTAGTCCACAAGAATTTCTCCCTTCGTCGCGTAGTCATTGGCATCGCAAGCTTAGAGAATCCCTCCATAAACCTCCGATAATAGCCTGCTAAGCTCAGAAAGCTACGTACCTTCGTCACATTCTTCGATGGTTCCAACTTCAACACTGCCTTAATCTTGGCAGGGTCAACAGCTACACCCTGTTCCGACACCACATGGCCAAGGAATTTCACCTCCTTCATCCAAAACTCGCATTTTCTCATCTTAGCATATAACTTGTGCTCTCTCAAAGTTTGGAGAACAATCGTGAGATGGTGTTCATGCTCCTCATGTGTTCGAGAATAGATTAGTATGTCATTAATGAACATAATGATAAACTGATCTAGATACGGTCGAAATACCCTGTGCATCAAATCCATGAAGGCTACAGGTGCATTAGTCAATCCGAACGGCATTACCGAGTACTCGAAATGACCATATCGAGTGCGAAAAAGCAGTCTTAGGAATATCCTCCTCCCTGATCTGCAATTGATGGTAACCTGTGCGAAGGTCAATCTTAGTGTAACACTTAGAACCCCTCAACTGATTGAATAAGTCATCTATTTAGGGTAAAGGGTATTTATTTTTCATTGTCACCCGATTCAGACGCCTGTAATCCGTGCATAACCGAAGGGTCTCATCATGCTTCTTTACAAAGAGGACGGGAGCTCCCCAAGGTGAAGTACTTAAACGAATAAACCCCATATTTAATAATTGGTCCAACTGCTTCCTTAGCTCCCTTAGTTCTAAAGGTGCCATCCAGTAAGAAGCAATGGATTTGGGTTCGGTTCCCGGATAGAGATCAATCGTGAACTCAACCTCTCTTTGTGGGGGTAACCTTGGTAGTACATTTGGAAAGACATTCGGAAAATCCGATACTATCAACACCGCCTTATTATGGTATTCATCCATCTTCTCTCACATCAAGCTAGCTAAGAAACTCAAATGGCTCCCTGCCTTAACTTTCAAGAATTTACTACTCATGGTAGGAAATGGATGGAAAGAACTTCGATCATTAATAAACCGAAAAACTATCCTCTGGGTAATCGGAGCGCACTTTGCGAAAAACAATCCACATCGGCCGGAAGTGGACAACAAGTCCATTTCAAATATAACGTCATACCCCTTCAAATCTAGAGCAATCAAGTCCACAACCAATTCGTGCTCCCCGATACGAAGCACGCAACCCTTGCAGACCCGGTTGGTACCCATTTGTTCTCCCGTAGGCAAGTCAACGCTTAATGCCTGTTCTAACTTTTCCAAGTTCAATCCTAAATCAAGAGCATATGTGGTGCGTATAAATGAATGAGTCGCACCAAGATCAAATAGAATTCGGGCCCAAGAATTATAAAGAAGAATGATACCTTCCACATCTACATTGGAGGCATCTTCCTCTGGTTGAGTCAAAGCGAACACTCTCCCCTGGGTGGCATCGCCTAGGGCTAGAGCCCCCAACGACCTTTCTACTCGTAGTAGTCTCAGGGGCGGTCAGTTCTGCCTGCATCGATCCTCATTCACAGTGTTCCTGGGGCTACAACTAGACAATGCATCCGAATATGACCCGCACCCCCACATGTAAAGCAAGATCGTGAATTGGGTTACATCCCACCTAAGACACCTCCGCCCTGGCCGACCGTGGTCTAGGTCCCACTATCCGTCTCTCGGGCGACGATAAGGTGCCGCCTCCACTCACTACCGCCCCTCTAAACTCGCTTATCTAGCTATCCTCCATATCTCTCTCCATAAGTGCAGCTCGATCCACAATATCCCCATATTCTCAAATCTTGAAAGCCACCAACTTATCTCAGATGACTGGCCTCAAGCCTTGCTCAGTGCCGTCTCATTGCCTCAAGAGAGATAAACTCAGAGAATAATGTGATAGCTCATTAAACTCCTAAACTCCTTCCAGATCAGACTCAGCGTCTCAGGTCACTAATGAGATGAAGAAAATCGCTCTTCCATTCTGACTCAGCTGATTTCTAGCATCATCCTGAAGATTCGGGTCAAAACTCCATGTCAACCCAGCATCTCCTCTTCACTGATCTCAAACAATGATCAGCCCTCCCCACTTCAACAATAACAGCCGGTCACCTTGTTGTCCCCAAAGAACGCTTCATCGCCTTCTAAAATATTACCTTCTTCGTTCTGGCTGATCCACCTATTACCCTATAATTCAAAAAGAACTCCTGGAGCCGGTATTTTGCATCTAGAAACTCTCAATAAACAAATCATTTTCCATCTCTCCTTCCAAATAACGAGGGTAATTTTTTTAACAATGTCCAAGAATGCGTTCGAACAAAGAGCGCCACGCATCAAAGAAGACAACATACGGCAATCATTGTCTGCTGATGGGGCTCACACTGTAGTGCCATGCTGTCATCGCCATCGCGGCTATTGTCCGAGGCACACGCAAAGACGCAGTGGCACCTGTGTGTGTTGTTGGGCGCCGCACCGGGTGCTCACAGCGAAGTCTATCATGACAAAATATTCTACCGCTGGAGAACTTCCCCTGATCGCTTTCAAACTATAGTCAAGATGCTGGAATTTCCTTGTAGCGGTTGTATCCTTCTTATGAGTCACTAACACAGCCGCCGCGAACAAAACGACTGTCGCGACAGAAAATCCCCGCCCCTAGCTAACTCTCCCGTCGCGACAGAGACCCGCTCTTCACGCCCCATTGCGACATGAAAACTCCGTCGCAACACAAGTCCCTTCCTCAGCCACACTGCTGCGAACCCTGCCTCCTCTACGCACACGCCACGACAGAGAACTGAAGATGCAATCGTCGCAACAAGAAAACCAGCCGCGATGGGCCTCCAAGGCCTGAAACTTGAGAACTTGTCGACATGAAGAAAACTATGCTCGCGACATGTGAGCCAAGAAGCTCGCTGACCTAAAAGCCCATGTCATGTAATCTCAAGATTCCCATTCAAGCCAAACCTGTCGCGACATGAAACCTACTATAGTGACACCGGGTTGGGAGGGAACCTCGTCGCGATGTAGAATTCCTCTGTCGCGACCGTAAGCCTAAAACGGGTACAAATTTCTCTTCCTTTTCCTTCCCGCACTTCGCTCTCCCAATGCATTCGAGTCAATAATACCGACTCTTTACTTATCCCACCCCCAGTATTAAATCTAGGAAAATCATCCAACACACTATTGAACATATCAAAATAATTTTTTACAAAACTCTTCCAGACGATACAAACCGGATATTATATCCGTAAAAATTCACAAACCGTAAAATGGTCCCAGATCCGGCCTTCTTTCATCACTTCACCGGGTCTCAGTGAGTTCTTCACCAAGGACCTCAGATCAAATTCTTCTGGTGGGACCTCCCAATGCACGTTCCTCAACGCTACCGCTCCTCAAGGGTAAAACTGAAAGGGATATAAGTGGGCGAGTACCTAAGCTCAGGAGGAAAAAAATCCTCCCAAACTCGACAAGGTTTAGAAAAGTATGAAAAGCAGTTGGTCTCTTTTTCTTTTAACATAATGTATATATACACTTTACATAAAACAGGGCCTTTTCAAACAGATCTTAGGTTTATATAAAAACAACATAATTAAATGCACCAATAAGCAACGCGTAAAAAGTATTGCAAACAGTTTCACCAAATACCATTTCCAACTTGTTTAGCGCATTTCAATCTGCACCTCCACCCTCAAGGTTCTCTTTTTGCAAAGAGCATACTAACGCGGCAACTCTACTGCAACCCCAACCTCCCCCCCTTTAAATCTTATCTTACACTAGCATCCAGATCGAACCTCTTTGAGCATGAACCATCATCCTTAGCATAAGGAACCTCTCTCACTCTTTCATAGTATTTTCTCAAGCATCCTTACTTGGAAACTCTTGAGTAAGAAGAAAGCATCCTTACAAGGAACCTCTCACTCATTGTAGTAGTATTTCTCAAGCATCCTTACAAGGAACCTCTTGAGCATGAATTTTGATATCTTCCTTCGCTACAACCTCCTCACTAACAGGGACGTCCACAAAACCCACAAGTACATATCCTATCCACAATTACCACCCCTAACCATTATTTCATACATCCCCAATTTACCCACATTTATTCCCAAAATCCACAATTCCAGTTTGAAGCAATTTCAACCACTAATTCGAAAAAAAATACAAGAGATTGTAACCACTCTATTTTTTTAATACTCAACACAAATCACTATGATCTCGAAACCAATCATGAAGAACACATTCAAGAATCAAACCCCTCATTCTCAAGTACAGAGAGAATTTAATTTTGACTTATAAATATATATAAAATATAGCATTTACAATTCAAAATGTACATCTATAAATACCCTAGCCTCAATGTAAGGGAATGGGAGAAAACCCCTACCTTAAATCCTTGGTTTGTATGGGAATCTTGAGCTTTGATCTCGAATCCGCCCTTTTAATCTTCTAGTTCGCCCTTCCTTTCTTCCTCTCTAATGATCCCTAGGGGTCCAAGAGGTGTGGGATGAGAGTGAAATGAAAGAAAAATGAGGGAAATGGAGTGAAAAAGGGTTTTAAAATAGTAGCACCGATTTTTACTGTTCATGTGCTGTTTTGGTTTTCTCCAAAATTACGGTTTTGCCACTACACTCTCCAATTTGATCTATACGACTAACCTAAGGTTTTTCGACCTTTTGAATTCATTTTTAATGTTATTTTAACCTAAAAACATCTATTTTTCTCTTTCATTATTCCGCCTTGTATACTTATTATTCTTATAATTTTATTTAGGATGTAAATGGAGACGTTAGTTACAACAAGGCTAATTGGACGATGGTGGATAATTTAGACATGTGGGGGTTTACAAGGACTGGCTTGTTTACTATTTTGTAGTAAGGCCCTTAATCACACACTTTCTATAAGACTCCAGTTGGCCCATTGGATTGAAGAACCAACTCTCTATAAAAGCCCATTATGACTTGCACAAACTATAAAAAGCCTAAGGTAAGTAAACAGTGGTATGTTATATTGTGGTGATTTAGGGTTTTTAGTAATCAGATAGTGGTTTGAGAGTAGTGTATCCACAAACACTACTTTTGTGGTGTTTTCCATCTCACAGGATTTCAATTCTGATTTATTAATGGCTACATTTTGAGGTTAGTATAGTTCATGCTTTAAAGGAATTAATATGCACATTTTGATTCATATATTTAATATATTTCTTTAATTTCTTACTAGGACCTTTACTTGAATAAAATATGAAACTTGCCTCAATAAATCATCTTGTATGTTAAATTACAATGTTTGTCTCCTCGATCTTTAATTGCTATTTTTTTCTTTAAAAACTTTAAAAAATACCATGGGTAGGATGTTCAAGGTTAATTTCTCTCAAGAGATTTTAACACCAAATGATATTCTATGTAGGCTCAAATTTAGTGCAAAAATGGTGATATATTGCAAAAGGAAATGGTATTTTAGTAAGCATTCAAATTATTATATATAAGGTCAACTCGACCTAAGCTAGCCATTATAAAATTAGGTGTTTATGTTTCAAAGTATATGCCCTGATAAGTCTCGATTCGTGATGCTTATTAAGAGCGAATGCCATTTTAGTATAAATACATATTCAACTGGAGTTGAAATCGCTTTCGCCTTCTAAACTGCCTTCATTGGATCACACAATAGTTCTCAATGATAGAAATGCATTTGATTATGTAACTACGACTTTTGAGATGAAGAGGAAGTGTATATAATCTTGGGACTTTGGGTGAGATTTAACTCATTTGTATCAATTATTATCCATTCACACATTCTATATGATCTCCATCAAATATGTCATATGATCCCTCAATTTATTTGTACTAATCAATAAATCCCAAGAAACTGTAAAAATCAATAACAGTATTAAATCATTTCAAATTTCAAATTGTTTTCACAATTCATCACATTGGCTAAAAGACTTAACAACCTTTCTAAGCAAAAAATTACCTTGAAAAGCTAAGCTTATACGCAACAATTTATTCACATGTTTCCCTTCAACCGAACTCAAGATAATTAAGAATATGAAAAGACAACATTTTTCCAAAACAATCATCAAAAAAAAGGTACGAAACTCTTTAATTCATCTTCAAAATCAAACCAAAATCCTAAGGTTCAAAAAGTATTAAGTCAATTCATATATTCTTATTACCTATTGTCATAAGATAACTTCAAACCACCATATTATCCATAATGAGATGTTTCATAGAAGTGGCAAAATCAAATCATAATTCATATTGGTAAAGGTATATCAACTAAACCAACAAACAATGCTAGGGTAAAAGAGTGTAATGAACTTTGACTAATCATCAAGAGACCAATTAGCCAACTTAAATTTGTAAAGAATGCTAAGAATATACAAACAAAATGAACTATCAACTAACACGTCACTCAACTATCCCCATAGACAAACTTAAACAAGTTCCCATCACGATCATGTTCCATAGCTCTGATACCACTCATGTCCCGAAACCCTATCTGTGGGGTATGACTATCATTTCACACCTCAAGCTCAAATGCTCGAAGTGTGAAACAACATAAACCTTCATTTCTTAGAATCTATATTTCTTTTTCCACACAAATAATTTGTTAAGAGTAAATGCGAAACTTTCAAATCAACAATCTTTCAAATTCAAATTCTCATGCCGATTAAAAAAATTTAAATCTCCAAATTTAAATACAAAATCTCAAAAAAGATGTTCGAATGATAATGTAACATTTAGATTTTCCCAATTCCAACTTTGAACTAATATAAAATGAAAGTTATTTATCCAAGTGACTTTTTTCAATTAACTTCCAAAATCAACATTCAAGATGAACGATAGGTTCAATATCATCCAACATAAAATTTAATCAATTCCTAATGACATGTATTCAATGAATAACAGCTCCCCGAGGACATTAAAAGTAATTTGAAAAGTGATGTCAATTAAATGGGAGTGAGCTTGAAGCCAATAAGAAATACTAATACTATTTCATGACTTAAAGTCTCAACCATATGACAAATAGATATTTTTCTTCCACAAACCTTTGTATTCAAATGTGCGTGGAATATTAAAAATTTCCATCAAATCATTCTTCTAAATCTATTTCAAATAATTTCATTTCAAATATGATCAAAACAATTTCATATCAAATTCAAATAGAACATTTTCGTATAAATCCTAAAATCAAATAAATTTTTCCTTTGGTAAACAAATATCAAATGATGCCCAATCATACGGGACTTTTCAAATGATGCCCAATCATGTGGGACTTTCAAATGGATGGCTAGCTGCAAATTGTTCATTTGGTGTGGATCAAACCAAACATTACTAGGTAGCAGTAACCTTCAAACTCAAAACCCTTGTGAGGTTGGGGGTTCAAATCAATTACATTCGCCACCAAGAAATGTAAATAAACTATTATTCCGACAAGAGCCAACTAATAGGTCAACTATCATTCCCAAGCAGATAGGGTCAACTAATCGTATCAAATATTTCAATAAAAAAATTCAAATCACAAAAATACTATCTCCATTTTCTTTCATAAAAACAAAAATTGAATCTTGTATTACCTCATGCAAATCCCTATTTGATCCATAATAATGTGCTAACAAAACAATCGCTCTTTCCTCATTCAATCATAATTTAAAAATATATATATTTTTAAAAACTATATAGATAATCTTATGCAAAAATGTATAAAATATTTTCTTTTATTGTAAAAAGCTGTATTAAATATTCCCTACTTTAAAGAAGTAATCTATAAAGCCTTAAAAGAGTTTTTAATCAAGGAAATATTTCAAATAATAAGGAAGATCTATCATTACGCCATTATTCCCAAAACTTCATAATTTGATATTCTTAGCAATTATATTTACTTTAACCTTTTTAATCCATAATAATAAAGTTACTGGGTTTCTTAAATATTTTATAAAATTTGTGATTTATAGTTTATCTTATCAATATGATTTATTATTCACCTCAAACATATTGACATCTTTTCAAATGATAAATCATTAAATTGTAGTTTTTCAAATTTATTAAAACTATATTCCTAGATCTTATTTTAATAATTTGATTATTTATTTTGTATTGTTAATGAACTAAATCTTTACTATAAAGAAATAATGTTAATCCAACGACTGAGAAAGCTTAGCAAAGAAATCCCAACTCCATACAACATCATATATGGAGTTTATATCGCTTTTCTTCTTGGTTGGGACCGAGTAAGGAGAAGGATGACAGGGACGGTATGGGTAGGATGGTTGAAACTCAACGTGGATGGCAATGTAGATGATAACAGGGGGGTTGTAGGAGCAGGAGGAGTCCTTCGTGATTCCATGGGCAATTGGGTGGAAGGTTTTCCACACGTTTTGGGGGAATGCACAATGGAGGAGGCTGGAAATACGGGCCTTGCCGTATGGGCCTGTAATGGCTCGACTCTAGGTGTCCACAACTCTTAATTAAACCGATTCTCGGAGTTTTTAATTGGGCAGATGTGCAAAGAAAAGAGGTGGATAACTCCTATGGCAATATAGTGTCAACGCAAACCGTGCAGAGAACTGAGATGCTCACGATATTCGTAGAAGGAAAATACTACAAATGGACGCTAGCCAAGCTAGGACTCAAGATTGCACTACATGGAGAGTCAAAGACCGGAGCACTCCGGCTGTGAAAAGTCCTGAGATCGATTCGAATGTGATACTAAAGTGTCCTTAGAGCCAGGAGATTAACACAATAATTCTTGTTTTTTTGTTTGGTGTGTCCCCTCCCTTTTAAAAAAAAAAATAATTATAAATTATATTATTACATAATACTCACCCATCTTATTAATCCAATAATTATCATATTTTTACAAAAAATATTATTACATATCTTATTTCTTTATAATTGCTCAATAATTACTCTAATCATATTCTTCACTAAATAAATTTCTAATTTTTATTAAAATATTTACTTGCCAAAATACATATATCTTTAGATACTTACAAATATATATATTTATAAAAAGTTAGCCTTTTCAAACCTATCTTATTTGATTATTATTATTTTATTTCAAAAATCATCATCAAATCTTAACATCTAATAATAATTTTTTTCAAGCATCCATCATGGAACCTAAATTTCCTAGGTTTCTATACTTAGGTTTAATTTCATTTTATGAAGGTTTTTAGGTTTAATAAATTTTTTTATATATTTATTAATATTATTACAATGTTAAACCTTTTTGCTTTTTACTGGCATTCCTTTTGGTTTTTCACTTATACCAGACCAAAATCATGCCAACATCCTCGACTTTCAACCTATTTTCCACTCTTACTAAAGCATGCTTTCTTTCATTCACTAACTCATAGATTACTTAGTTCCTACTTTTTTTTTTTTATTTTTACCTTTTAATTTCTACTCAAAGCAATTACAATATGACACTACCAACAATTATTTTATTTTATTTTTAAAGAAAGAGAGGTAATATAAATCCAACTTTTTTATAACTTAAAGAAAATTAAAAGAATCTATATAAAAATTCTTAAAAATAATAAGGGAAAACTTACCTTTCAATGTAGTTTTCAACCTGGGACCGACATCCTAGGTTTTTCTGGGTTTCTACAAACAAGAAACAACTCTTCGGGGGGGAAGAACAAAATAATATTCTTTTTTATTCACTAAATAAGATCTAGGAAAAAATCTTAACTTGAAACTTTTCTAAACCCTAGCTTATGGAGTTCTACGATTAGGAGAGACTATGCAGAGAAACTGAGAATCCAAAGAATTAAATATTTTTATTAATTTTATTTTCTATTACACCAAGGTTTCATAGGAGAATTATCCTACTATTCTTTTTTAATTTTAAAAGAATTATTTTCTATCCCATTAAAATACTTAGGTGCTACAAAAATATCAGACTTCGTTTATATTACCTTATCAAAAAAGGAAAAGAGGGTCCTTTCTAAGGCAAAACCTGCGTGGCACCTAGTGGTGGAGCTTGGAGAAGAGGTGGCAAGATATAAAAGCAGATCATTAGATGAACACAGAGGGTCCTCAAGTAATTAAGAACACTTTGTGCCGTCTCATTAATCATGTCTCATCTTGCCATCTATAATAAGAAACGGGATTCATTTGTAAAGCCAATATTCAGCCATTCAGCGAAATGATAGAGAGGGCATAAATGATTCAAGCGATGAACAAAAATTAATTTATTTGAAAGGAAGTATCATTATTTACTTCAAGATCAGGCAAAAGACAATGTGAAATGCAAAAAATGATAAAATTCAAGAATTCAATTATGATGTATCCAATGTTGTTATGAAACATGATCAAATTTCCAAAATCCATTCTAAAATAATTTCTCTCACATTATCTTCTCCTTGGACTTCACAAGGGCAACATATTTATACATTGTGTGGTTAAGTTGTAACCATGGTTCAAAGCCAAGATTTTACCCCCATTTGGAGAGTCTTGATACTTAATGGGTATTATGTCTTATTATATTTATAATATGTGAAATAATAATTAAAATTAAAAATTGCTTAATAATTATTGAAATTATGAAAATAATTAAGTAAATTGTGGCATGTTTAAAAAAATAATTTTACCATATAAGAATATTTAATTATTATTAAATAAATACATAAACAACACATACCTATAAAAAAAATATGGACTAATTCTAACCCTAACCTTATGTATTTTATACCTATTTATAATTACATCATCACTTATACCCTTCCATACAAAACCCCTTTCTTTTTATCATTTCATACCTTCCTTCTAGATCAAACTTTTACTTACCCATTCAAGTCTACAAAATGCCCGCCATCATCACAAAGCTCCATCAATAATATCCCCACTGCATTGTAAATGAAGTTAAGGCTTGACCTAGTACGATCACTCACAAAGAGACACCACTCTGGCACTTATATATTTAATGAAACAGATATTTGTCGGACTCACTAACAAACAGAAAAGTATTAGTTTTTGTGTCACACTAACTGAAACAACGCTAATAATTGTCAGAACGTATATTGGCAACTATATTCATGAGACATGAATAGATACTAACTGATGATAACAATTAATGAAAGACAATAGATGATCCTCAACCTCTAATCACTCACACCCTTCCATTGTTAATTAACAATCAGAATCCAAAGCCTGATAATCTTCATGCCAGCGCCACTGAAGCTGTGATAATCACTGCAAGATATTAAAGTACACATCGGCATCTTGCTTATTTCATGTATGAGTTTCTGTTGTTGTGGATAATCAACACTGTTTCAATAAAGGCTAGTATGGATTCAGAGGAGACATGGTTGACTCCTCGTAGTACGAAAGTGTTTCATGTTAAGAGTCAATCATTATGAGGAAAGGGTTATGGGATTCCTTGAATCTGTTTTCCCTCCACCACCTCTACCATCTTGATACCGTTTTACAAACTATGTTTTCAGTTTACTTTTTGGACTTGTGATGCAAGAATTTATATGTTATTATCCTTATGAACGAGAATGATATGTTCACTTCACTCGAAGTGAATTGATTTTGTTACAAAAGAAAGAATGGATGTAATACATTTTACCTTATGACGATGTTTGTTTTTCTTATAGTTCCATTTCCAATTTAACATAACTTGTACCAATGAGGGTGGAAGAGTTTGAAAAATTTTGTTATGTTTCCATGATCGTGTCATACTTAGATCAATTTAACACAAGTCTATTAAAAATTTTATGTACCTTCAATCATTAACAATCAATGCACCCCACAAATGGATTTTGTAGTTTATTAAAATTAGTTAAGGAGTATGGTTCCAAGTAGTATAAATCACCTAGAAACTGGCTCTATTTGAATAAGAAAGTATCAATGGAAACTATTGCATGCTGTGACCTCAATCGATTGAGGTTCCACACCTCAATCGATTGAATAATCAACAATATTGGAATCTAGCGAAAGAAACGCAACAGAAATAAAAAATGTTAATCGCTAACCGCATCAGATCCAAGCAGTTTGATGAACTAAACAATGAATCAAATAAGGAAATCCAAATCTTACCTCTCTGTAGACCGAATCCTTTCGACTAGAAGTGCGATTTTCTTGATCACACACGTGCTCAAACACAAACAGAACTCCTTCGAGATCCAGCCATGTCTGCCAAGACGATGCGCAGGCAAAATGCCTCTAAAGGTATCCACGAATCGACTAATGATGGATGGATGTGCTGTAGCACCTTGCAGATGGTCTTTGTCTCACAGAAACCAAAGACAACTTAGTGTTTTCCAAAACTCTAAAAAGAATTCTCTCAAAACACCCACTTCAAAAGAACCACACCCTTTTAGATGATAAACCCCATATTTATATCAAGCCTCCCAAACCCTTTTATTAAAACGAATTTAAACCAAATTCCATTAACTATTAATGGACTCGGGCTTAATCATGGGCAAAGAGTAGGTTTCCTTTAACATCCCATTATAGCTCATCTTCTATGTGTGACCCAGGTTCACTCTTAATGTCAAGAAGTACCCAAAATCATATTCTAAGCCCATAAGCGCAATCGGGTCTCTAGCAAGACATTATAACTAATTCCAAATCAAGTGAATCAAGGACTAAAACCTCACCATAGTATGCGATAGTTAGTCTTGTCACACGATGTCTCTCGATGAAGCATAAAGCATGATGAGTCACTTTTATACAACTTAATCGCTTTCGATTCTCAAGTAGATCGGTTAAACAAATGATATTGATAACCTTATCAATCATTCGAGCACGACCATGCATTTCTTAGTCTCACTTATCAAGAGTGGCCAATAGACATCTCACTCACCAAGAGCGGGACAAATCTCCACCATCACCGCATCCTCCACATGATTTCATCGTGATGCCAAACCATATTCAGATACATATCCCGCTGCTAAAGACGCCATCGAGCTGCCAAGACACGACTTCTCATGTAGGAATCCATGGTGAATTCAGTCTGAAGGACTCAAATACCACTATTGCAATGAGAAATACCAAGACATAACCAAGGTAGTATTTCTCATAGGAGCGGGTTAGTCCAATAACATGAACTTAACATGTATTTATGTTCGAGTAACATCTTCCGTCTCATGACCAACAAAATGGTCTTTTCTCAAAACATAGTAGTCTTACTTCATTATTAATATTCCCACAATAATGATTGACTATGGACTTATTTAGAATAGTGTTCCCCGCGTCTATACAATGTTTGTCACATACTTGATGACATAAAGGAGCCAACTATTCAAGGATTTGATTTATCAAGTTAAACCACAATTTAAATAACAAGATAAATGATAAATGCCTCTAAGTATATAAACATATAATGACAATGTATATGCCACCGGCTAGAGCATATCACTAATAATTTCCCACTTGCCTTGCGCCCAATCAGCATAACCGAATGCCTATTGATCTGGGGTGATGACCATCATGCTTGACCGTGGGAAGAGTTTGAATAAATGATCAGCAACATTGTCATCAGTATGAACTCTACATATCTTAACATCTCCTCTCTCAATGATCTCACGAACGAGGTGGAAACGCCCTAGTATGTGTTTGGATTGTTGATGTGATCTGGGCTCCTTGGCTTGAGTAATAGCCCCATTATTGTCACAATGGGCGTCCCTTTGGGTTTGCCAATGCTAGGAACAACACCCGGAGGTCTAAAAACGAAATTTTGATCCAAACTGCCTCCTTAGGCGCATGCGGGGCGATGTACTCATTTTGTAGTAGAATCGGCCACGGTGTCTTGCTTGGAATTTCTCTCTAGCTCACAACACCTCCATTCAAACAAAACAAAACCAGATTGATCTAAAGTCATCTAGAGTCGGACTTAAAACCGGCATCGGTATAACCATAACCATAACTAGCTCGCCTTCTTGTCACCATAAGATCAAAAAATATCCTTGGTTCTTCTCGAGGACTTAAGGATATTCTTAGTATCCGGTGACATTTACTTTGGATGCAGGCTGAGATCTACTTGTCATGCTTAGGCATAGGAGACATCGGGTGGGTGCAGCATGGCATACATGATAGAACCAATAACCGAAGCATATGGGATTTTATCCATGCGCTCTCTCTCATCCTTCGTGGTTGGACATTGAGACTTACTGAGCTTAATGCCATGAGACATTGGCAAGAAACCTCTCTTGGAATCTTGCATGCTAAACCTCTTTAGCACTTTTTCTATGTACCCACTTTGACTCATGCCGAGTAACCATTGAGATCTATCTCTATAAATCTTTATGCCTAGGATGTAGGCGGTTTCACCTAAGTCTTTCATTGAACATTTCCCCGAGCGAAGACTTGGGCACTCTGTGAGGTAGGGATGCCATTTCAATGAAGTAAGATGTCGTCCACAACACTAAAGAAGACAATTGCACTCCCACTAACCTTCTTGTATGCACGAGACTCATCTTCATTTTCATAAAGCGAACTCTTTACTTGACCTCATCAAAGCGAAGATTCCCGGCCATTGAAACTGCTAATCCATAAATGGATCTTTGGAAACACACAACCTATTAGGATACTTAGGATCGACAAAACCCTCAGGTTGTGTCATGTACACATCCTCGAGTAAGTTTCCATTAAGAAACGCTATTTTGACATCCATTTTCCAAATCTCGTAATCATAGTACACAGCGATAGCAAGAAGAATCCTAATAGACTTAAGCATAACGACAGGTGAAAAGGTCTCATCATGAGTGATACCATGAGTTTGTTTGGAAACCTTTGCGTGAGGCGAGACTTGAAGGTCATATCATGTTTGATCTTATGAACCCATTTACAACTAATGACCTTAGCACCCTCAGGTGGATAAACCAAATTCCAAACCTGGTTTTTGTACATTGATTACATCTCAGAATTCATGGCTTTAAGCCATTTTTCAGAATATGGGCTCATCATTGCCTCATGATAGGTTATGGGCTCATCTCTTGATCCATAAGCTCTATGGTTTAATGGAGTCGATTCACAAATCCATATCTCTTGGGCTCATGATGAATCCCTCTTGGACAACCGTGGGCCTTGTGCGGAAGATGTCAACTGACAGCGGTTTGTGAGTCTTGTAGAATTTCCATGGAAGGCTCGGTGGCAACTTGTGGTTCTTGAACTTCTTCAAGAGATATCTTACTCTCACTGACTCTTTTGGAAATGAACTCTCTTTAAAAAAAAGACTCCATTACGAGCAACAAACACTTTGTTACAGATGGGACATAAAAGTAGTACCCTATTGTTTCCTTTGGATACCCCACAAATAAGCACTTATCAGATTTGGATGCTAACTTATCAGAAGCCTGACGCTTTACATAAGCTTCACAACCCCAAATCTTGAGAAAAGACAAACCAAGACGCTTTCTTGTCTATAACTCATATGGTGTTTTCTCAACCGCTTTTGATGGAATTCTATTCAATAAGAATGCAACAGTCACTAATGCATATCCTCATAAGGATATTGGAAGATCTGTTCAACTCATCATAGATCGAACCATATCTAATAAAGTTCAATTTCTCCTTTCAGATACACCATTCCATTGTGGTGTTCTAGGTGGAGTGAGTTGTGAAACTATCCCACAATCCTTAAGATGATCATCAAAATTTTGGCTTAAATATTCACCACCTCGATCAAATCGAAGTGTTTTGATATTCTTTCCAAGCTGATTCTATTCTTTATTCTTGAATAATATGAACTTTTCAAATGATTCGGATTTAAACCTCATTGAGTAGATGTAACCATATCTACTAAAGTCATCGGTAAAAGTAATGAAGTACCGATAACCTCCTCTAGCAATTGAGCTTATTGGTCCACAAACATTTGTATGTATAAGGCTGATAAGTCACTAGCTCCCTCTCACTTTATGTCCAGTGAGCCTTGGTCATTTTCTGTGGCAAAATTCACGTGTTTCAAATGACTCGCCAAATGAATGTATTAGCCATCTTGATGGAGCTTTAAGATCACGTTTCTCATTGACATGACTGACTTGACAATGCCAAAAGTAGGAGGTTGGATTCAAGTCATTGGACTTTAACCTCTTAGTATCGATGTTATAGATATGGGCTTAGGTTGTTGAAGTTTAGAACATAGAACCATTAGATAAATGACATTCCCATAAAATATGCATTATAGATGGAGAAAATATTATTCTTAATAATAAAAGTGAAATCCTCCACATTTAAACAAGAAAGCTGAAATAATGTTTTGCTCACCAGCGGAGCACATAATAACAATTCTTTAATTGGAAAACAAGTCCACTAGGCAAAGTCAAATCATAAACTCCTACAGCTAATGCAGCAACTCTTGCTCCATTCCCCACTCATAGGTCCACTTGGCCTTTAGCCAATGATCTACTACTTTGTAGGCCCTGCACATTTACACAATGTGAGATCCACATCCAGTATCTAATACCCATGAAGCAGAAGCAGATAGATCGACTTCTATAACATAAATACCTGAAGTGGTAGCCTCGCTACTCTTCTTTTCTTGAATATTCAAGTAGAGCTTACAATTCCTCTTCCAATGACCTTGTTCATTACAAAAGCAGCAAACTCCCTCCTTGGGTGGTTTTGGCTTCTTGGCCTTAGGCTTGGATTGTCCTTTGCCTTTCTTGGCCTTATTGCCTTTGCCCTTTCCCTTTCTTTTCATGCCTTCCCCTTTCTAAACCATAAGCACTGGATTTGTCTTTTGAATGTTCGTCTCAACATTCTTTAACATTCCATGTAACTCAGCAATAGATTTCTCCATATGGTGCATACTGTAGTTCATAACAAATTGATCATAAGATTGGTGTGAACTGGGAATCGGATTAGTAATAACTCACTGACTAATAAGAGCACCAATCTTATCAAGCTGATTGATGAGACCCTTCATCTTTAGCACATGTGCACTTACTGAAGTGCTAGGAATCATATTGCATGCATTCAATGCTTTGGTGGTTGTAAACCTTTCTTGACGTGCTTGCTCTTGGAACATTCCCTTGAGATGCCATCATATCAAATTCTTCCATTTCCTCAAATTGCTTCTGAAGCTTAGAGTTCATGGTTGTAAGCATAAGACAGGTTACATCCACAGAGTCATTCAAATGCATTACTACAAGCATCCCTTTTGGCTTGTGGGGCATTGTTAGCAGGAGGTTCATTAGCGATTTCATTATCAAGCATACATCTTCTCTCTTGTTCCCGGGGACAATCCCACCAATTTCGAGGACCAATCGAGGAAGTTTGTCCCCATTAAGTTTTATTTTCAGGACAGATTCTTGAGTAAGTGTGTTTGATGCCATTAGTCTACAAACAAAAATATGCAAAGCTTTTAATAAATGAGGTCTTTAAAACTCCCACTAAAATTAATAACTCTTTAATTAACACAGAAACAATCTTATAGTTTCTTAGTGGGTGAAAATCCACGTTTGACTTAAATTCAAGCTTAGCTTTGGCATAACACTTAAACTTAAGCTAACTAGGTAGAAAACTCTTTCCTTTTGCCCTTAGGCTAAAGCGTTATGATAGCCTAGTTAAGTCTAACCATATTCAATCTTATGGATATCACCATTATCCATCATGTCTTCACCTGGGTGTGATACTTTGCTTTGGCAAAAACTATATTAAGACAATCAAAGTATTGACAAGTGTTAAATTATGGAAGACATTTTATGTGATGAAATTATCAAGTTGTTAGGAAAACTTTATAAACATATACATGCATCACATACGAAACATGTTATAACATAAATGTAAATGTGACATCCATCGCCATTCCTAAGGTGATCCTCCAAGCCAGCTATGGAATGCGGGATTACTTTTACCAATACCCTTAGGTTTGTGGACTTGTCTCTGGGCAAGACATGCCTCAATTCTTAAGGTTCTTCTTGTTACCTAAATAGTAATAATTGTATCATTTTTATGCTAAAATAATAGAGAAAGGGACTTACACATGTTGTCAGTAAAAATAATGACAACGGTCGTATCTTTAATATAATGAAAAGAGACACACATGTTGTGTGTACAAATTAACGACACAGGGCCATATTTGAAATTACAGGCCATAATTAATACCTGCCAATCACATTGAGAACTAGGAGACTGTGGCATACTATACCAAATTGAATATAAACATATTTAGCAAAATAATCGATTATGAATATGGTCTTTTAAGGAAAATTTAAGTGATTAGTCACATAAACAAATTTTAAGATACAGCATGGTGCACGTTTATTATGGAAATTTCTCTAATCATTAATCACACTTATAATTCTAGTCATTCACCAATGCACGTTTACTCTTAAATCTAACAGTCCATAATTTAAATTTGGAACAATCCTACTTAATGTGTGACAATATAACGATCCGATACTTAATATCTAACATTAGTATTGTAGATCTGATTAAGAATAATATGTTACAATCCATTCTTAATGTCTAACATTAATGTTTAACAATCATACTGATTAAGAATAATTTGTAACAGTCCAATCTTAATGTCAAACATTAATCTGTAACAGTCCTATTGATTAAGAATAATGTGTAACATTCAATTCTTAATGTCTAACATTAATGTGTAACAGTCCTATTGGTTAAGAATAATCTGTAACAGTCCATTCTTAATGTCTAACATTAATGTGTAACAGTCATACTGATTAATAAGAATCTATAACAACCATACTTAATATGTAATAGTCCTATTGATTAATAAGTATCTGTAACAACCATACTTAATATGTAACAGTCCTACTGATGAATAAGAATCTGTAACAGTCCTAATCATATTAGAACACAAGAATTACGAACTCATAATTTGATTATGATCATCAACAGTCCTAATCCTATTAGAGCTTTTCTAAACCGAATCATTTTTAAATTTATGATTTGATGTTACAGACTTCATACGGAAAAAAAGCATGGCTCAGATTATATTGATTATAAAACGGATGAACTAATGGATCATGGCATATCACATATGGAAAAACAAATACACTAAACAGATGACGTTATATCACATATAAAAATTAGTTTCACCAAACAGCAAGTAGCTCTGATACCATTGTTGGAATCCGGCGATAAACGGCGGCAATAAAAAATTTAACGTTGGGTATCGAGAGATCGAGAGGTTTGATGAAACTAAACAATGAATCAAGGAAATCTAGATCTTACCTCTTGTAGACCGAATCGTTTTTGACTAGTGCAGATTTGCTTGATCATACACACGCTGAAACACAAACAGAACTCCTAGCACAGCGATCCAGCTGACAACAAGCCAAGGCGATGTAGTGTCAACGCCCTCTAAAGGTATTGTCACACGAGCGACTAATGATGGGATGGATGTGCTGGCACCTTATAATAGGTCTTTGTCCCACAAAACCAAAGACACCTTAGTGTCTTCCAAAACTCTAAAAAGAATTCTCTCTCAAAAACCGTCCCCTTAAAAAGAAACACACCCTTTTAGATGATAAACCTCATATTTATATCAAGCCCTCCCAAACCCTTTTATTAAAACGAATTTAAACCAAATTCCATTAACTATTTATGGGCTTAGGCTTGGGCTTGGGCTTAGGCTTAATCATGGGCCAAAGAGAGAGCCTTTCTAACATCCCATTATATCTCATTCTTATGTGTGACCCTAGGTTCCTCAATGTTAACACTTGGGCCGTCTCTAAGCCCATAAGTTATAATTGGTCTCTAGCAAGACATTATAACTACCCGAATCAAGTGAATTAGGTATTTCGAAAAACCTTACCATAGTATGATATTAGTCCTTTGTCACACGATGTCTCGATTAAGCATAAAGCATGGATGAAGTCATCTTTATACAACTTAATCGTTTCTTGATTCTCAAGTAGACTGACTAAACAAATGATATTGATAACTCCTATCAATCTCATTGATATGATCATGCATTTTACTTAGTCTCTCATATCGAGGCGATAGACATCTCACTCGATTAAGTGGGACAAATTCACCACTATCACCCACATTCCTCCACATTATTTACTTTGCATGCCCAACCATAGCTTGTATTACCATCCTGTTAAAGACGTCATTGAGCTACGTCAAGACACGAAGTTCCTCATGTAGGAATCCATGGTGGTCGGGTGAAGGACTGAATACCCTCTTACCCAATGAGAAATACTTATGACATAATCCATGTAGTATTTCTCATAGCGGGTCGGTCCAATAACATGAACTTAACATGTATTTATGTTCAGAGTAACATCTTATGTTCATGACCAGCAAAACATGGTCTTTTCTCAAAAAACATAATAGTCTTACTTCATTATTATTCCCACAATAATGATCGACTATCGGACTATTTAGAATAGTGTTCTTATGCCTTAAGGTTTAACTATTAAGTCACATTCTTGATGATGACATAAAAGCGGAACCAACTATTTACGGATTTGATTTTATCAAGTTAAACCACAATTTAAATAACAAGATAAAATGATAAATGCCTCATGTATATAAACATATAATGACAATGTATATGCCACTGGGCTAGAGCATATCACTAACATCTATGATATTCACTCACATTGCACCTCAATCAACTGGTGGAGATTGGTAAACTCAACCGGTTGAGGTAGCTCTATGTCAGTTTATATAAGAGTGCTCCTAAGTCAATTGGTCGAAGGTACCGATTTCAATCGGTTAAATGACCTCTTGGTGAGTTTCACTCACAATGCAACTTAATCGATCGGTTGAGTGTACCAATCTCGATCGGTTGACTGAGGTATACTTTTCATGAAACTAAACGAGAGGTCATTCAACCGATTGTGGTTTGGAACCTCAACCGGTTGAATGACCTCTCGGTCAGTTTCAAGAAAAGTATACCTCAGTCGATTGGTCGAGTGTACCAACTTCAACCAGTTGAATGACCTCTCAGTGAGTTTCACTCCTGATGCACCCTCAATCGACGGTGGTGCATAATCTCGACCGGTCGATTGGGTATCTCATGAAGCGGCGGGGTCATTCTTTCCAGCTTGAGGTGTGGAACCTCAACCGATTGAGCTCACAAGTTGTTATAGGGCAATGAGATGTATTGACAAAGTTACAAGTCATGTGTGTATTGACAAGTTAAAATGAGATCTACTAGTAGTATACCGGTGTGTATTTCTTAATCAACATATGCTTGAACAATTTGGAAAATTACAAAATAGCATTAACGCAGTTGTCATGTTACAATATAGCATAATATAAACAAAAAAGTCCAAATTGACTCCAAACATAATTGTTTGATAAAAAAAAACAGAGAACATAACTCAATCTTCCTCACTTCCTAATCAAAATAACTTGGTAAACTTTTCCCAATGTTTGTTATGAGTATCCAAGACAAGATTGATTGCTAGTTGAAGTCTATACAATGACATTTTATTCTGTCAAGAAAAAGCATACACAAAATGATTAGTGGTATCCATCTATACTTAATATAAAATGATGTATTTGAACAAGGATTGATTTTCTCAAATTGATTACCTCATCAATTGCTTCAACTAATGTGGAGCCGTTCCAATATTCCATAAAATTTATTATGAAAATTCCTTAGTCAGACCTAAACAAAATTGGATGAAAACGGTTAAAACATTAACTAGATGAGCAGTTGTAATGACCTATCAAACAATAAGTTTTGGGAGGAACAATATTTTTACCCATTTTTTTTGCCTAAAAACATCAGGATAGACATGTGTGAATGCTCCAATGTCCAGTTATGATGTAGAAGAAAAACGTGAAATGCTTTGGTAAAGGCCGCTGACAGCCTAATTGAGTTGCTCGATGGTCGTTTACCCCTTGTTAATGAAATAGAGGATAACACCTCTACTCTTTGAGCGCTAAGATTTGCAACATGCAAGTGCCAATATTTATTCTTACATACAGGTAAATAGAACTGTTTAAACAAAAATACTGAAAACGTTTATTTATCCAATATAAAAAAACAAATAGTTAGGAGTTTTTATAATGGAAAGTTGACTTGTTACCATGTCACAACTTGACAAATCATGACCAATGATGGTTGCATCAAGGAACGATTTACATCGTCGAATGTATTCTGATGGTTCCACGCTCATCAGAATGCTAGTCAAGATTTTCTACAAGATTACAAACTTAGAAAAAAAATCTACGAGAATATAAACAATAGTAATGATGGAAAAATACAATACCTCAAATGATGGGTTAAAATAGTGTGTGCATCTAGATATAGATTGTGTTGCATTGAATATGCAAGCGACTGTTGCTATAACCTTCATGCGAAAAAAGGAAGGTATTAACATATTGATGTCAAATGAAATGTACAACAAAACTAATTAAAATTAACGAAAGTATGCATACCACATTGTTTATCCAACGCTCTCCATCAAGTGAAGATAACTCCTTCCTAATGATAAACATCTCATGCATCTCACACATGAACTCACTTGAAAATGAAGGGACAAGTTAATCGTGTGGTAAAAAATGAGTATAATGACAAAGAACGAAGATAAAAGTGGAATTTATCTAAATTGTACATACTCCTGATCCATCATGTTTGCAAAAACATAATTTGCCTTGTTCTTTGCGAGTCAACAAAGGGCGATTTCGGTATTGCAGATGGCTTAACCATCCTTCCTGATCTTCGTTTATATATAAGAGTAGTATCTACTTTACCGGCATGAGTTCTTTTCCATTCCATCAACATCCATCTCGAGTTCTTCCTCTGTCTACATTGGTGTTTGATCAATTTTATTAGGCAGATAGAAAGGTATGTCTTGAACATCTCCATCATATTGCATTGGGGGCTCATCACCTTCCTTTGTTAGAGAGAAAGGTATATCTCCACCATCCCCATTGTAATGCAATGGTGAGCAGGTGTTGAAAGATGCATTTGTAGTAAAACTATGTGAGGATGGATGAGATGCACCATGCACATCTGGTGAATAGTGGGGTTGTTGCTTAGGTGCTCTCATACAAACCAAAATTCCTCAACATCAGTAGCAAGTGATGTTGCCAATGCTATAAGATTGGTATGATTTTGCCAAAAATGCGTTCAATACCTTAGAAAACAATATAAACAATATAAGAGTTAGTTGGATAAGTTACATGCGGATTAACACTATTGGAATATTACTCGTAAAACAAGTACCTTTTATGAATTTGATATATGGGAAGAGGAGGAAGGATGCGAAGGCATATACGTAGAGGTCGAAGGATACGATGGTCTTGAAGATCTGTTTTGAACATGACGTAGCAGTGCATATACATCCATATCTTTCAAAATATTTTCTTTCCTCAGAAAGATGTCTCTTGAATAGCTGATCTATCCAGGCAGCACATAATGGGTGTGTCAACTCAACAGACACTGATGGAATTATGGTGTAGGAGAGGTAGAATAGCTGAAGAAGAATGATGCATCCCCATAAGTAAGTTGATTTTCTTCTTTGGAACTCATGAACACCATCCTCTAGATATTGGAGCATAAATTTTCCCAAGTTTTTTCATAGTAAAATCACTAAGCATAATGGAATCCCATAGATCCTGGATTCCCTCTTGCTTAGAATTAGGGACTAGGATTGTTGTGTAAGCAAAAATCAGAAATGACTTACAAAACTCGTCTCCAACCGGTTGTGTTCCAAAGTTTGTTTCCACAACTTTCAATTTATACGTCCTATTGGGTGTGGAACGACGGTTATGGATGATGATGTCTAGACCATCAATTGTTATTCCTAATACCATGCTTACATGTTGCGGTGTGATCGTGATTGATCTTTGTTGTGACATATGCAACCGATAGTAGCCAACTTCATAATTTTCAAGTAGCCAGTTGCAAAGTCCACATCATAATTCTGTGCAACCTAATTTAAGTTATCCTCCAAACCCCAATCCAATTATGGCTTCTTGTTTTTCCTAAAAAAATTGTTTGATAATCTTTATGAATTTTATTGCAAAACATCGTGACTTTGCATTGTTACCTATATGAATATAATATTTGCACATGGTTAGGCACATGCAGGGACCATTAAAAATACATGACATAAAACAACAGGAGCTATTAAGAAGATAATAAGAATACATGTTCTTTGCTTGTGTCTTGAATCTCATTTTCTATATGGCGATGCATGATAAACAAAGCTAACGTTTTCCACATGAAAATGTCAAGCAACCAAAATAGTCAAGCAAATAAGATACTTCTCATTACCCATATATATAAGAAAAATCTAATATTACCAAGGATACTTGATTTGCATAACATGACAACAATAAGATCATAGTTAAGAACATAGCCCTATTTGCCACGTTTGGCACAAAATAGTCATTGCGAGATAATAAGCATTACAAATAATTATTTTTCATTTATGGTAATGGATTCTTGCAAGTTACTCGATTGTGACCTACCATATTACATCGAGAATAGTAAACAATTCTCTTATCTTGGAATTGAGACTCTATTCGGTTCTTCCTTGGTCTAATAAGTGATTAAACAGTGCGTGGAGGGTTAAGTCGAAAATAATATCACTACTAAGACCCTTCTTGACCACGTCATCACCCGATAGTTGGCATGTCATGCTTCTCTAGCACCTGAGTTCTAGAATATATAATCTCTTGCTTTGGCAAAGTGAACCATTCATCGAAAAAATGAGCTAAATTTTGTCCAATTGATTGGATGGCATAAACATGCTCACGCTGATGATATAACGTTGCCAGTACCACCATGCAGTGCCATGTTATAATTTGCGGTGGTAATAACAAAAAACCACAAGTGAAACACCAAACTTGCTATTCGGGTATGGATTGACTGCATACCCCTCCCCTTTGTGATATTTAGCAAAACCCTCTTTTCAATTTTGGGACTAATGGACCCCTTCCATTTCAATGATTCCTCCTTCTGATTTGCTAGCATGCCACCTAGTTTAATCATGTGTTCCATAAAAAAGGTGCTTATAAAATGATGACATTCATTTTTTAACCATGCATGAAATGACTCGGCAAGATTTGTTGTCATTTTGTCCCATCTTTTTTGGGAAATTTGGAGATTGCCCAATGCTCAAGTGAATTTTCTTCAACCCATTTAGTTAAAACTTCATTGTAGTTTCGTAGCTCATACAAGTTTGCATCATAATTGTCACCCTTACACGCATATGCAATACTATCGAGCCATTAAAGTGCACATTATTTACCCTTGTTCCCTCTTGTGTTGTGATTTGTGACAACTACACTGAAGTTCTCCTTCAAATGTTGATAGTAATAGGCATTATTTTCAACACCAAAGATCTCAGGAACACTCCACAAAAGAGCAGGATGTCTGTATGATATAATAACAACTTCCTTCTCTCAAAAAACCTTCTTTAACTTTTCTAAAAACCATGACTAATCTTCATAATTCTCCAAACTCATAATCCCACATGCCAGTAGGGGACATACAATCATTAGCATCATATGTGGTTGCCGAGAATAATACACCACCATATGGTCTACTTGTATGGGAAGAGTTAATAGCTATGATTGGTAGGCACCCCATTGCAAATCATTGGATAAATATTGCATGTGCAATGAATAGTTGCTGAAAATTACCATCACTTGCATGTGTTAGCTTGACCACAAAACCAGGATTAGTTTGGACAATTCTCTCACACATCCACGACAATAACTTATAGTAATATTTAGGGATCCCATATATAAATTCCTTTTTCTTCTCCTTCAAATGCAAAGCTTGATTATACATCAATCTCAACCCATGTTGTTTAACAAAATCTTTTCATATTTGGCAAGGTTGATATTCGGGTGTCGAACGTATGACATCATCAATAACCATAGATGCACGATTGGCTCTAATTGTAGGTTGTGAAAAGCGACATCATCAGCTATGGTTATATGTATTCTCAAATGTATGAACTTGAACAACATTCGATTGCACCTAATGCACGCCATGATTTTCCATGGACAATTGTCAATAGTGCATACTAGGCTCATCCATTATAGAGTATTCTTCTTGAATCTATATCGAAATCTCCCAACCAATGACATCAAGTACACAACATCATGAAACTCAAAAGCATTTTTAAAAGTTTTTCCACTACCGAGAATTGCAATTGAAAAACACATTGTCTGTAGCTCATTTGGATGTGACTATGCACATCTATGTGTGAATCCTAATGACTTGATTCTCGACGTGTTCCTAGGGCTATCCTGTCGTCGGCGATCCGGTTACGGTGAGGTATGACATGTGGAGAATTTGATTCAACTATTGGGGTAATAACACTTCAATTTACCAAAACAAATAATTGAGTAAGTAATGAAGTGATATTAGTTGTTTCCTCTGATCCGTAAGGTTGTACCTGAGGTTTAATCATATGGTACTTACATTTTAATTATAATAAAAACAATGAAGTGCTATTAGTTGTACCTATAGTCTTGCTGGTTTGTACCCATAATACATGTAGATTGTACCTAAGGTTCAAATGGGTTGTAATCTGAATACAATCTATTTATACCTAAGGTTAACTTGTGTAGTACTTAGATTCCATAAAAGTTGTACCTAAGGTTTAATCATATGGTACTTACAGTTTACTAATTGAAAAAAAAAAAAAAGAAAAAAACAAGTGGTATTAGTTGTATCGAAGGTATACATGGTTTGTACCCACACTACATATAGATTGTTGTTAGACCAATTTTATGAAGCCGAGTTTTAGGCACGGTACCAAAGACTATTAGGTCTCGCTCATGGCCTTGAAACTGTTAAAAACTAAAATATGTGATCACCCAAATTTTCAACACAGCTACTAAAGACTATTCAGTCCCCGACAATGACACTAAAAACTTGATAGAGACCAAATGTGATGTAAAAACTGTTTTCTACCGTGTATATTATATTTTGTAATTAAAACTATTTTTGGTCTAAATCACTGCAAGTGCACAAGTCATACAAGTAATAAAGTGGATTATAAGTCCAGATATCATTCCCAGGGATTGATGAGAAAATCTAAAGATCAACTTCCCCTACTACTTAAGAAAATCACTATTTGAATTATTGTTTTCCATGATTTGTAGAATAGCTAACAAATCTACAACGAAAATTCTTTTTTCAAAGTTTTCTTTAATTAAGGTAAAAATCTAAACAAGAAGAATAAGAGATTTCATTGAGTCGAAATAACATTGGAAATAAAATCAGTTTTAAGATTTGCGGTTTACAGCAGGTTCAAGATCGAGTACTGTGAAGGAAATGAATCATGGGTTTGTGTAAGAACAGGGTAGTATAGCCTTGGAATACCTCCTGAAACTATACATTTCACTATTTAAACACCATATTCCTAAACCAGGTCGATGGGTCTGAATAGTTACTTTTAGGATTTGATCTTCTTTAAGATTTGGTTGTCTTTCCTAAACCAGTACTTCACATCCATGTCTTAGGACTGAAGACTGCTTGCCCTCCATAGATGGGGTAACACAAGCCTTCTCCAATTCAATTCGTACCTCAATTTGCAATTCATTAGAATTCTCTCTCTCCTTGATTAGAATATGTACTAACACAGGATCAAGATTATTCTGCTAAATTGAGATGAAACCTCTAAGGATTAAACTGATAAATCAAAAAATGGTCATTGTTTCTCGGGAACACACTTCTGCTATCACCCAGAAGGGAACCTTGAAGTCAGAGGTTAGAACTTCACCCGTGATGCACCAAAGTGACACTCAGAGTTCATTTGTTCAAGGATATCAGTGCAATTTACCCCCAAGTCAGTGTTCCTTGCTCTCAGGTAGTCCATCTGCGGCGTGTCCTCAAGGGATCTGAGAGTGGCTTCGGATACAACTCTTTACGAGTGCAGAACATTGATGTCGAACAACTCATTGCGAAAGCGTGCGATTAAATCAATAAGTTTTACATCCCGAAAAATCATTTAATACTACGAATAATCATCCAAAACACAGAAATTTCCTTCCAGAGAAGAGCTCACCCCTTCCATAATTGTATCACTTTCAAAAACAATGACTATGATTGTCAGACAAATTATTAAGTGTAATCACATTAATGGCTGATTTTAGAAACATTTCCAAATTCCACTTAAGTTCAGACATAAATGAAGCTTTGATATACAATGATTTCAGCTCTACATTTCAACTCGGATCGACTACTCTAATCCCAAAAGAAAGAAAACTAAATCTAGAAGAAAATTAAAAAGAAAATAAAATAAAACGAAAAGAAAAGAAAAATATATACAAAAGAGATTTCAGCTCTTCCCAAAGCTCAAAACTGGCTGAAGGCTACTCACTCCACCCTAGGAGCTTCTATTTATTGGCCCCAATCATTGAGCCTTAAAAACGAGGCGAAAAACATGGACTTCGAAAAGCCTAAAAATAAGCCCTAGTCGTGCTGATGTCATGGCCAATGTCGCGGCCAATGTTGCGACATTGCAGCCATGATGTCGTGGCTCATCTTCTGGTGTCGCGACTCTACATGTTGATGTCATGATTGATGTCGCAACATTGCTCTTTGCTTGTTCGTACGATGTCGTGACTCTTGTTATCAATGTCGCGACATTGGATGTTAATTTCGCAACATTGCACTCCAATGTCGCAACATTGGTAAGCTAATTTTGCAACTTTGATTGCTCTTGTTGATGTAGCGACATTGATTGTTGATGTCATGACATTGAACTTTTCTCTTCTGAGTCTTGATGTTGATGTAGCGATATTGACTTGATGTCGCGACATTCTTCAACAGATGTCACGACATTGGAATTTGATGTCTTTACTCTTATAGCCTCATTTTGATGTCGCGACACTGGAATTTGATGTCGCCACTAATGTTGCAACATTGGACTTTTCTGTTTTGCTCACTTCAGCGGATGTCGTGACTCTGGTTTGATCTCACAACATTCCTTAGATGATGCTGCAACTTTGGTCGTTTGATGTTGCGACATTGCTATGATGTCGCGACATTGAGTTTCTGATCACCTCTTGCTGCTTTTTGCTTATTTTCTTGAAATTCCTACAAAACACAAATTTGGAAGAAAACTTCATAATTTTGCATTAAATTGAACTTTTAAGCCTTAAATATTCATGAAAAATGGGCTTAAAAATATATGAGTTTTAGACTCATCAAACTTCCCCAAACTTAAAGTTTTGCTTGTCCTTAAGCAAAGAAAAGACTATTGGATTTAGTGAAATGTTAGTTGTGATATCAATTCTAACTAAGCTTCAATTTCAGAATTCTAAAAATTTCCAATTCAGATCATTCAATATATTAGATAATTCATAGCCAATAAACAACTACAATTCTTGACTCAGTGAGTGTGTATTGGTCTTCCCTTTTTGATTAATTTGCAGATTAGTTAACCTTATGAGATTTACTACAAGGGATGAAAGTCTCTTTAAAGTGCCTTGGGTCCCATAGGCTTGTTGATCATATCGTTCTCCACTAATGTAGGCATAACACAATCATTAGGATCAAATAGGTCTTTTAGGCTTGTAATGTATGGCTTAGGTATTTGGGTAGATAATTAGACATTTAAAGTTCAGTTATTGAGACTACATTTTCTCATAATTCTGCCTACACTTCTCATCGCTTTTTTTTTTTTCTATTCAGAGACTTTTCAAAAAGTAACCCCCGAACTTGTTTGGTGCATCTTTACATATTTCCACTGTGGCTTTGTCTTTCTCCACTTTCTGTTTTAAATTCAGCTTTTCCAGTTCAGAAGCTCTTTTCCTCTTATTTTGTTCAAAGTTAGGAATGGTGCAATGTTTTGCCTTTTTAAGCTTTCTATCACCCCTTAGTAAGCTTTGGGCCAGCAATTCCCATACCAATTGACATTAGGGTGCTAGGTGGAGAACACCCTTAAGGACTTAATTGCTCAAGGGAAGAAGGCTACAAGGTAAAACTTACCCCTCCTTGAAACCGCATATTTTTCAATTTGCTGTTGTGCACCTCTTTTTGTACATCTTTTCTCAACTTCTTTTCCTTCCACATCCTTAATTCTCATCCTTCTTCACATTTCAAAATTTTACTCCCCCAAACTTGTCATCTTGATCATTTTTTTTCTGCACTTATCTTGCAATTTGGGCAAACTAAGGGTTCTTTACTGAAGGATAAAAATTTAAAGAAAGGTCAAGGTTTTTCTTTGTGGCTTTGATGATGAAATTGGCATTAGGCTCAAATAACGTACTGAGGTATACACATAGAAGCATATCACAGGTTAAGCTAAGAAAGACTCAAACTCTCCAAGGATGACCTAAATCATTTCCTGCCGTTTGTGATGCCTAGGATTTTGCCTTGAATAATAATACAATAAGTTCTAGGACCTTTTGAGACTAACTTATGATGAATCCAATAAGGTGTTCCTAACCTATGCAAAATTAATTTTCAAGGTACTTATGACCCATGTGCAAGTTTTCAGTGACTAATCTAAATTGCACTGTTCAATCAAACTAGAATTATCAGCTTGATTTTCATTGACATCAATTTTAGTCTTTTAGAACCTAAAATAGTAGCCTACATGTCATTAACATCACAACTTTCAATTTTTGTTCCACTTACTCTGCTTAATTTCATTTACAGATTTACTAGTTTGGTTCAAAAATAGATTCTTGTCTTTCTTATACAATTCAGCGAGTTCATTTGATTCCGCCAGCTCATTTCATCAACAATAACAACACAAGTTACTCAACACATTTTTCCAATTCAACCAAACAAGCAATCACAGCTTTCATCATTAAGAAATTATACAAGAATGCAAAAATATTCTACCCAAAACACCATTCTACATAACTTCCAGAAACTCAGTTTTTCTCATTTACAGGTTCTAGATTTTTGCCTTAATAGCTTAAACACTCAGATTTCAACTTTTTTATTTCTCAATCTCATCAATTCAGTGCATTCGGTACAACTAAATTCTTAATCATTTATTGATGTAATCCACAAATTCAAACTTGTTTATTCTTTAAATATCATAAAATAGAAAATGAATAGGAAATAAGAAAGAGAAGAGAAGAAGACACAATAGCACACAGATTTTAGAAAATGTATTTTCATTTCATTGTAATTTACAAAGAACTGAATTACAAAGAGAGAAAGAGAGATATAATCGAGTTCATTTATTTTTCCTTTGGGATTTGGAGGGTTTGAGGTTTACTGGTTCATATTGATAACCGGTTTGAGATGGGGTGAAACCCAAGATAAAGGATTGGGGTCTTTCAGTTATTCAATCTCCTAGGAGCTGGTTTGTCATCCATTCTAGCATCTTGGCATTAGTCCTTATCAACTCATTCTGCCTTTCTCCAATAGAATTAAGAGCACCCTCAAACTCACCTTAGGCATTGTACATCCTGATCATGTTGGCATTGACCATGTCAAGGCTCTCAGTCCACAGTTTCTCCCTGTTGTTCAGGGAGGCTTCCATCTCCTTATCCTTCTTTTGGATGGTGGCCCTTTTCTCTTTTTGGTGCTCCTTGTACAAATACCCAAAGGCTCCATCTCTTTCTCCCTCACCTCTAAGATCTTCAGTAACTCTTGATCCCTCTCAGCTACTCACTTAGAAAGGCTGTCTCCTTTTTCCTAAGAATTTAACCCTTAGTGCTCTATCTTTCTATAGTGACCCCAAGCCCGACCCGACCAGGCGGATTCGAACGAAGGCTCCCAAGGGCGCCGATGAAATCATTAATCAATCCCTTTGATTGCTCGTTTTATTAAATTTTAGTTTTCAAAGTGTCGCGACCGAATCCCGACTTCGACTTTGGTTGGCGGATCCAAGATGGAGCCCGGTTTACTCCGACATTTTCAATTATATTCCCAAAACATTTTGTCTAGTGTTATTCATTTTAGATTTTGTAATTACGTTGAAGCATTTCATTTTGGGCAAACCCATAAACATTTACACATTCAAAAGGCTCATACCACTTACATTTAACAAAATGCATTTTACAAAAATAATGATTCAGAGTTCAAACTGTTTTACAAAATGTCAATGTTCGAAAGAAATGGAGTAATGCATATGACGGAGCATACTCCGCAATTCCTTCTTTATGACTCTGAGCTCCTCGATCTTGGGTCTTGCTTCAATGTCTATCACTCGGTACCTGCGCATTGATAAAATAATACGCTAAGCATTTTCATGCTTAGTGGTTCTATACAGTTCTGTATTCCATTTTCGTTCCATATAAATCATGCATTTATCAAAATAATGCCTTTATACAATATCTGTGCAATGTAAAAGATACTTATACAAATACACTTTTCAATATAGATTTTGTTTAACTTTTCGGTTTGTGATTTCATATGGCTATAGAGTCGACATCCCGCAGCCAGTTCGATTAGTAGATCCCGTCTGTTTGTCATTCAGTAGCAATGTGGTTTCACACTCAATATTACCATTTCATATGACTATAGAATTAGAGCATTCACAGCAGTTCGGTTGGTAGATCACATCTGTATGTCATTCAGTAGCAATGTGGTTTCCATTTAACAATTACGGTTTCACATATGGCTATAAGTTGAGAGCATTCACGACAGTTCGAGTTGGTAGATCCTGTCGCATTTGTCGTGATAACAATGTTGTTCCATTTAACAATTACGGTTTCACATATGGCTATAGAATTCGAGCATTCGCCCAGTTCAATTGACGAATCTTGTCCTGTTGTCATTCGTGCAATGTAGTTTCCATTTGTAATTATGGTTTCACATATGGCTATAGAATTCGACATTCAGCGGTCAGTTGGTGAATCTGTCCTCTTTGTCATTCGGTAGCAATGTGGTTTCCATTTAACAATTCTGATTTACCCTCATGGCCAATTCAGTTGGTGAATCCGTCATGTTGGTTGTCAATATCGTTTCAAATCAATTTGCTTTATGCAATAAATTAGCTTGTAGCTCAAATACAACACATGCGGATATTTGTCAAACATTTCAAATACTAATCATTCGAATCGATATATATATATATATATATATATATACTCATATCTATATATATATATATATATATATATATGTATGTATATTTCACAAATAGAGAGCAATATGAGAATAAAGAACGTGTAGAGAACAAACTAGAATAAAGAACAAGTATAGAACAAACTGGAATAAAGAACAATTAGAGAACAAACCAATTATCGATTTTCGTTCCTTTCTCGATATCAATCATAGGTCAGGTTATCTTCACCCGCACCTAGTCAAATACAATTTATTCACTCTTAGTGGTTAAACAATTAATCATACTAAACGAATATTCAAACTTTACCTCGCGAGAATGCAGTACTTTTTGACTTGAAATCTCATTCTTATTGAACCCCTATTATTCATTTCTTAGGGTTCCTATACTAACGATTGCGCAATTTGAAACCATCATAAAAACACACAGTGGTGTTTGGGCTCCACTGTGCAGTACACCTTGGACTTGTGCCGATGCAGGTTGCATTAATTGGCACGTACTGAAGTACGGGGTTGGACTGTCTTAGGTACATGTTGGCCTCTAGTGGGGTGTCTGAGTACACCTATCTTTAATACCCAGTACATGTTTGGGAAGTATCGGTGCTTCTTTTGCCACTTTGATACCAATTCTCCTTATATAACTTCCACATTCCTTAATTCCCTCAAAGAAAATCATCATGGAAATCATCAAAAACAACTTCAAAATGCCATGTTGGTGGTTTGAACCTCATACCATAAAACCACAGAGTAAAAATCCTGAATTCACCCCGAGTCCATCGATTCTTCTAAACATCCTTATAATTTGATGATTCCATGTTTATTTTCCACCAATTGGGGTTTTACTCTCCTGTAACAATTCAGAGGTTTATGTGACCTTTCCACAAACCACATACCAAAGACAACTAATCTCCATAACAAACCTTAAAATCCAATACCCATACCAAGGCAAAAACATGCAATTTTGATCTTCTTCTTCTCCTCTTTCTTCTTCTTCCTCTTCTTCTCTCCTTTATTTGCTCTCTTCTTCTCCTATGGTTTTGCTAGGGTAATTTGAGACCAAAATGTGAATTTTGGTTTTATCTCTCTTTTATAGTCCCATTCTTCACTTAATTTCATAGAGGTCCTTGATCACTTAAATATTGCAAATCAACTTATTTTATTTCTATTATGGCCCATCTCTACTCCCTTTATGATTTTTATATCCCTTATGGCAATTTCAATTTTATCCTTGTTCTAAATTCCTTGCCCCAATTTAGGGTTCACTAAATTTACATTTCACAATTTGTCAATTTATCGATTTTGACTTAAGTTTAATGATTCATACCCAGAATATATAATAAAATTATTATAAAAATTCTAGGGTATTTTTGGGGCGTTACACTTTCTCAGCCAGCTCCTCTCTCTATTCTCCATCTCTTTACTGGAGGGCTTCTGCTAGACTGTTCTCTCTCTTCTTTATTTGGTCTTCAAGGTGGTTGTCTCTCCACTTGAGCTCCTCCCTTACCTGCTCATCCCTTTCTCTCATTTCTTCCTTCATCTCCTTTAGCAAGGTTAGCAGTTTAGAATTACTGTTGCTTTAGTTTTAGCCCTTTGTTTTCCCTTTTTCATCTCTTGCGAGTTGGTGTTGCTTGATTTGCAGTGGGAGAGAGCACTTGCTACTCTAAGTAGGCTTCAAAGCCCCCCGTTTCTTCACTACTGGCTTCTTCTTCAGCTACAACTTTAGGGGCTGGCTTCTTGGGTACTTCTGTGTCTTCCCTCTTTTTTTTTCCGGTGTTCTCTCTTCTCTCTTCCTCCTCACTCTCTACTAAAGCTTTGAGGGCTTCAGCAAGAGTGAGATGAGAGGTCTTGGGGCACCTTTCTTCCTCTTCATTGAATTTTAAACCCCCCTTGATGCACAGGTGAGTGATCAAGGAGGGGTGGGGGATGTTCCCTGAGAATTTACTCTTAGCATAGTCCAGGATGGACTCTTCGATGATTCTCCCCACATTCAACTCAAAGCCTTTGACCAGTGCATACAACAATATTGCACGATTCTGTCTCATAGTTGAGACATGCTTAGATGGCTTGAGTACTGAATTTACTAAATAAAACCAAAATTTACTTACTTCAGTTAAATCCCCTCTGTTGATGAAGGCGTTGGAGATTGTCTTCGTCCTTTACCATTCCCCTTGGCCACCAGTTAGCTCTTTGGCGATCTCTTCAAAGTTAGGCCTCTTCTGGGTTATACTCGGTCTGGCCCTCCTTCTCGTAGTCAAACGGTTGGGGAAGTGACGTTCCCACAGGGACCATCTCCCCACGACGCCTTAGCACATTAGGTCTTTCTTTTGCCTAGATTGGCATAGAATTCCTTCACCAGGGCTCTTTTGCCTGGCTCCACATGCTTGCACACAACCTTCTACCCTCTTCTCTCTACTACGGCCGGTGCATTAGTCAACCCAAATGGAAATACTAAAAACTCATAATGACCATATCGGATTCTAAAGGTTGTTTTCGGGACATCAATATCTTTCACTCGAAGTTGATAATATCCCTATCGCAAGTCTATCTTAGAAAAGACACTTGCTCCTTTCAACTGATCAAACAGATCTTCTATTCTCGGAAATGGATATTTATTCTTTACTGTTACCTTATTTATTTTCCAATAATCAATGCACATTTGGAGAGTGCCATCTTTCTTTTTGACAAAAAAAACCGACGCACCCCAGGGTGAAACACTAGGTCGGACGAATCCCTTGTCCAAAAGCTCCTGTAGTTGAGTCTTCAACTCTTTTAATTCAGTTGGAGCCATATGATAGGGTGCCCTAGAAATAGAATTAGATCCTTGCCCTGGCTTTAATGAATGAGATACACTTCTCTTTCGGGTGGCAAACTCGGTAATTCCTTAGGAAACACATCAGGGAATTCTTTTATCATTGGAATATCTTCAAGATTTACCTGTCCTCTCTTGGGGTCAAGTACCAAAGCCAAAAAGGCTTCACAACCTTTTCTAAGAAAACATCGGGCTTGCATATCGGAGATTACATTTGACATTGAGTCAGATCGAATACCTTGTACAGTTACCTCTGACAGGTAAGAACATTTAAGCAATATTGTTTTCTTATCACAATCAACTATAGCCCGATGTTTGGATAACCAATCCATGCCCAAAATAAAATCAAACTCATGAAACGACAAAGCAATTAGATCAACCGAAAATTCCCTATCATGGCCCATTAGGGGACAATTCTTATACACTTGGTTGACTCTAACACTATGCCTTAGAGGACTGGTAACCAGCATGTCATATGCAAAAGGTTCTACTGATGGCAATTTAGCACTCAATTGTTCAATGCATATATAAGAACGTGTAGAACATGGGTCTACCAAAGCATGCATTTCATTGTTATAAAGAGTGAATTTACCCGCAATAACCCCTTATGCATCCCGATCTTCACGGGCTCTCATAGCATAAGCTCGAGCTGGGGTTGTAGTAGTAGGGCGATTTACTGTCTTTGAAGTAATACCTCTTCCTTACTGTCCTGAACTACTTTGCCCTCTACCTCTATCACGAGTCGATGGAGGTACATTTGATCCCCCTCTACTACATCCTTGAGGATTTCTAGAAATCCTTGCTCCTTGTGGACAATTTGCTATCATATGGTCTGTGCTTCCACATTTGAAAAAACCCTCGGTTATTCGTTTGCAAATACCATAATGATTTTTGTGACAGTGCGAGCATTCAAGTCTTTCGTCTTGTCTGGTTGAAATGCCTCTACTGGAACCCTGTAGAATAGTAGGACCTTGTCTCCTACCCCTTGTAGTAGAACCTTGTACCGAGTCCACTTAAGACTCTCTTGTCCTTTTACCGGAAGATGAACCACCTTTAAAGAACTTTCTCTCCCGATTTATCTCCTGACTCTTTATTTCCGATTTCTCTATTTTCATTGCCGCTTACACTAGCTGATAAAAATTTACCTCTTGCAACGATGTCACAGTTGTGAGGTACCTCTTTATGGATTCCTTTAGGCCATCCTCAAATAGTCTACATCAAAAAATTTCTGTAAGGACTAATTTTGGTGCATACTTACTAAGGTGGCTAAACTCCTTTTCATACTCCGCCACTGTCAGATTCCCCTGTTTCATATTAAGGAATTGCTTCCACTTGGTCTCCTTATAGTCATCGGTGATGTACTTTAATGCGAAATTCTCGAGACCAGAGTCATGATATTGGTTAAAGGCCCGATGGATTTCTTAGAACTAAGTTCCACCAATCATAAGTTGCACCTTGCAGTAGTGAGACCGCACATTTAGCCATTTGTTAAGGTGGACATTTGACTTCGTCTAGAGCTCTTTGTAATTTCTCAAGCCAAAACTCAGCTTTATCAGACTATTCTAAAGTTGTACCATCGAATTCTTCTACTCCACGCTTTTGTACAGAATCAATCAGAGCTCGAGGGGCCGTGAGTCGATCTTAAGACCCTTGCCATGTCTTAAGAAATTTTAACAACGCTTTAGTTGAATCATGTTCACTTCTAACAAAGTCAGACAGACTAGAGACGGATGGATCAAGACAATATACAAAACAATACTATGTAGGTGCATTTTTAACCTAATAAGTTTTCCAAAAACGCCTAAACCTAGGCTCTGATACCACTAAAACTGTCATGCCCCTACCTCTGGGGCGAAGATAGGGGGCGCGGCACGGGACTACGACTCATTTACTTGAATTTCTAACATTAGTGGGCCCATTTCAATAAACAAATCCATATATCAGAATATAACTTGTAAGACTACCACCGTAGTGGTGTTTAAAATGTCTTGTACATATACATGCCTGAGTCCCATTTACTTATGCTTACACAAACTCCACTATTCTGGCTTTATTTACATTTCAAAAAAGCGAGAATAAAAACCTACATCGGGTGGACTCTGTTCTTTACGTGTTGGCAGCGGATACGGAATGCCTCGAATGTCCTGTCGGTACCTACACGGATGAAACACACCATTAACTAAGCCCTTATAACAGTGGGAAACAAATAATAGATATGACCGCTTGGAGTGGTCCACAATTATAGGATACATATAACATAATGCATATGTCAGAGTTTACGTATAACATAATTATATAACAGAGTTTTCATATAACATAATTCTTATAACATAATTTCATATCTCACCTAGGAGTTCAAAACAGAGATCTTGAACAGAAGGTACTGTAGATACATTACAGAACAAAACTGAATTCTTATGCTTTCTTCATGTTCATTATTCAGATTCTTATCATATAAATGTTTCCCTGTATATAGACCACTAACAATCAATGAGAGGGACGTAACACAATAGGTACCCGAAGGTACAATACAGTACTAGATTCGTCACTATTATCTCCTACTTATGACCTAATTTTTTGAAATATTGAACCTATCACATTTTTTTACAGAAACAAAATTGCAATTTAAAATTGCAAATAGAAGTTTCTCTTTTAATAAAATGAAGGCTAACTCACATTTGAATGTTTGTAGTCCATTGGTAAGGATTATTGTCTTCCAAGCTATAGACCTAGGTTCAAATTTTGGCAAACTTTTTTTCACCTGAGATCCTTCTTGTGCATTATCTTTTTGAAATGTAGAGTGTTTTATCGCATGATGGGCAAAATTCTAAATTATTTAAAAAAACTTGAATTAAAAACAATATATTTAAGCCCTTGTTTGAATGTTAAAAAACAATATATTCTAAATTCTTTTCCAAGACTTGCACAAATCAAAAATTGTTTGATAGAGATATCAACAAGAATTGATGAGTTTGATACAAAAAACTAGTGATTTGAGGCAATTTATAGAATTTTTGGAGTTAAAATAGCCGTTTTTAGGTCAAAAAGCCATTAAAAATGAATTCTGGCCATTGGATTTGATTTTGGATCAAATCTGACCATTACATCTTAATCTAACCGTTATAAATCATTTATAGCCGTTGGATAAAATCATTGGACATCCACGTACCCTCGATATATCCTTGATATTTTTCGATATATCTTCGATATTTTTTGATATATCACCGATACTGTACAAACTTCAGCAACGACACACGCGTCGTTCCACTTGTTGATTTCTAGTTGACAATATCGTCGATATATCGTCTTCCTATCGATATATCGTCGTCATATTGATATATCGTCCATATTGTCCGATTTTTCCCTCAACCAATTATCGTTGGCTGATATCATGTCGGGATGGATCGGCACCCGAAATATCGACGATATATCGTCGATATTTTGCCACATTTTAAACAGTAGTTACTGCTTTCTACTCAAGTACTCACTTCAGTCTAATACAAATTATATAATGCCAAAAAAGGGAGTAGTGAGGTGTAGGAGATGAGTGAGAATCGTTAAAATTAGGAAACCAATTGGACAAAACTAAAATCTTATTGGAATGAATAGTCCTTATAAAAATTACATAACAAAAGTCTATATATAGGCTTACTAGAAAAATCTTAATCGAAAATAAACTCTAAAGTGTTAAGAATAAGAAACCTACCAAAATATAAAAAGAATCATATTATTCTACAAATAATAGGAATATATTATATTCTATAATATAATATAATTTAAAATTCCTCCTCAAACTCATGATGCGACTGCTATAAGCATCGAGATTTTTCTAATTAAAAAACAAAACCATGATAAAATGCCAATTGATACTAGATTACAAAGAGAGAAACAATTTAAAAAGAAAAGAACCTAATCGTTGAAACTCGATAAACAAATCCGAATGTCTATGCCAATGCCAATGCCGATGTCGATGCCAATACCAATACCAATGTCAATGTCGATGCCAATACCAATACTAATGCCAATGCCAATGCTAATACCAATGTCAATGTCGTCACCGTCTGTCGCGTGCAATCTTTTAATATCAAAAGTCAGATTCCAACACAAAACCTTAAATTCCACCTCCTATGCAGCAAAAAATCTCAAAGCCACCTAAAAAATCACTTATCCTATTCCTCTATCTTCTAATGCCCGATCTACAACCAATCCTAAAACACCCCATAAATCCTAACACTAAATCCTAATTTTTTCCACCAAACCCTCAACACCAAAATAATATGTGACATTAGACATCAACACACAATTTAATCTGAATAAGTCAGATATCAAATTGAAAAAGTTGAAATACGCGAGAAAATAGAAGATGTACCTACCCATAAATTAAAACTCAGCAAAAAAAAATCAATAAGCCCCCTACAATAATTATCAACCAAACCAAATTAAAAAAAAAAATCCTCAAATCCAAACCAATCTACAATAGTAAAGAATCGCTAGAACTGACTCGTCAAATCCAACAACCATCGAAATTGAACTAAGAGTCTAAGACTAGAAACTCACCAACAAAATCTGAAAAATAATCAAAATGAAAACCCCTTGATTGAACAAGACGCAAGATGTTCTAGAACCCAAAGAGAAGAATTTATGGAGCTCTGCACCGAACTTTGGGTAGAGGGGCGGTTGCAGAGAGCGCTGCCCCTTGCAACCCCTAGCCAAATCAGGTTAAAGAACTTTGCTCTGATACCATGTTAAAAATAGGAAACCCAATTGATAACAAGAGAAAATTGAAATTCTTATTGGAATGAATAATCCTTATAAAAATTACATAACAAAGGTTTATATAGAAAGACTTACTAGAAGAATCCTAATCGAAAATAAAATCTAAAGTGTTAAGAATAAGAAACTTACCAAAATATAAAAAGAATCCTATTATTATTCAAATAATAAGAATATATTATATTCTATAATATAATATAATTTAACAAGAATAACAATCATGCTTTGATAAGGCATAGTGAGATTCTGGAATAACAATGATGGCATAGTGAGATTCTGTGTGTTACATCTATCTGGGAAGCTACTGTGGGCGATGCTGTATCAATCAAGATGCTTTTAGATGTTACATCTTTCCCTGGAGCCATTCTATTGATGTTCTTCTGCACTTTCTTGGGACCGAAATATGCAGGAACTGATTCAGATATTGATGGTGCAAGCTTCTATACACCTTTGCCTGGTGAAGGAGGCAGTGGTGGTGATAAAATCAATTCAGATGCCAGCTTACCTGCGTTTGAGGAAGCTGGGCATATTAGTAAACTCACATTTTGGTGGCTAAATTCGTTGATGAAAAAGGGTGGGGAGAAAACTCTTGAGGACAAAGACATTCCACAGCTGAGAAGGGAAGATCGAGCGGAAATGTGTTACTTAATGTTCATGGAACAGCTGAAGAACAAGCAGAAAAAGAAGCAGTCATCTGACTCTCCTTCCATTTTGTTGACTATATTTTTGGCAGTGAAACCGATTTTGATTTCTGGTTTTTTTGCATTGATCAAGGTGCTAACACTTTCTACTGGGCCTCTGTTTCTTAGAGCCTTCATCCTGATTGCTGAAGGCAAGGAAACTTTTAAATATGAAGGTTATGCCCTGACAGGAGGGCTCTTCCTTACTGAATGCTTAGAATCATTATCAGAGAGGCAATGGTTCTTTCAGACTAGACTTATAGGGCTCCAAGTAAGATCTTTTCTATCTGCAGCCATCTATCAGAAGCAGCTTAAGCTCTCGAATTCGAAAGGGACTTATTCCCTGGTCAGATCCTTGGCTTTGTTACTATCGATGCTTACAAGATAGGTGAATACCCATACTGGTTTCACCAGATATGGTCAACAAGCCTCCAGTTGTGTCTGGCATTGCTTATTATTTACTACTCTCTGGGGCTTGTTACTATTGCAGCTCTAGTGTTATTAATGACTGTGGTGCAAAACTCTCCCCTGGAGAAAGTTACAACACAAGTACCAGAAAATACTCATGAAACACAGGACAGAGGCTGAAGGCTTTCACAGAGCACTTACAAACATGAAGATTCTGAAGCTGTATGCTTGGGAGATTCATTTCAAGAATGTCTTAGAGAGGTTAAGGAAAGATGAATTCCAGTGGTTATTGTCAATTCTGTCAAAGAAAGGGTACATTGTGGTTCTGTTTTGGTCATCTCCGGTTGTGGTTCAGCCTACAAGGGCTATATGTGGTTCAGCCTGGGGAAAAGGTAGCTATATGTGGAGAGGGTTGGAAACCAGGTGAAATCCAACTTTGTTAGCTGCTATTCTTGGAGAAGTTCCATATGATAATGGCCTAGTAAGTACCCCTTTCAATTTCATTTTCTTCCTCATCCATGGACTAGAATAAATACTTAACAGCTAATTTGTGCATAGTTGTTCTCAGATGAAACAAAAAAAAAAAACATTAGGGAATTTGATATTCTTTCATGGTTTCCTAAGTAAGAATACCAAAGAAAACAAACTTAAAAACTGAAGAATTAATGCATCATTCCTGATTGGTACACGCTTCATTTGGTAGATATTAACATCATGAAGGAAAATGGGGAAGGTAGAAAACTTCAAGAGCCCTAAAATGTTCTAGGATACTTACCTAAACAAATGTCTCAATACTGATTCCGGATCCATCTTTTTCAGGTTCAAGTTCATGGAAAGATTGCTTACGTCTCTCAGACTGCATGGATTCCAACAGGGACCATACAAGAAAATATTCTGTTTGGGTCTGCTATGGATCCTTACAGATATAGAGAAGCTATTGAGAAGTGTGCCCTAGTCAAGGACCTTGAGATGCTTCCATTTGGTGATCAAACTGAGATAGGAGAAAGAGGTGTTAATCTGAGTTGTGGACAGAAGCAGCGGGTTCAACTTGCACGCGCATTATATCCGGGGATGCAGATGTATATCTCCCGGATGATCCATTTAGTGCGGTTGATGCACATACTGCAACCAATCTATATAATGTAAGTACTGTTCTATTTTCTCAGAGACTATGCTACTCATGCTACTGCTTTCAGAGTGAATGCTAATGCTAATTGTTGTCAGGAATATGTTATGGGAGCTCTATCAGCAAAGACAGTCATACTTGTGACCCACCAAGTGGACTTCCTTCCTGTAATTGATTCGGTTTTGGTCAGTACAGTTACTTTCTCGGATATCCTTTTTTAACTCTGATGTTGAATTCATTTTCCTTTCTTAACAAGTAATTTCAATCATTTGGAAGGCAATATTTGAGCAAGACATACTTTCAGATCAAGCTTTCAAATGACTAATTGACTAATTCTGTCGGCAGTTAATGTCTGAAGGGGAGATCCTACAAGCTGGTACCTATGATCAGATGATGCACTCTAGTCAAGAGTTCCAGGTCGACCTTGTTAATGCACACAATGCCACAGTTGGTTCTGAGAGGAAACCTGAGCATGATTCTACGAAATCTAGAATTCTGAAGGAGAGATACAGAAGATTTACACCGAAGAACAGTTAACAGAAACATCAGGAAGACAGTTAATTAAGAAAGAAGAAAGAGAAATGGGAGACACTGGTCTGAAGCCTTACCTACAATAATTGAAATATGGCAGGGGATTCTTGCACTTCTATTTGTCAAAACTATCTTATATCATATTCACTGTTGGGCAGTTGTTGCAAACCTATTGGTTGGCTGCAAATGTCCAGAATTCTAGCGTTAGCCAATTGAAACTGATTGCAGTGTACACAGGGATTGGATTGAGCTTATCACTCTTTTTGTTTGCTCCGGTGCCGTTTGTTCATTTAAGCCTTGGGCATGACAATCTATTTTTTCTACACTGCTGAGCTCTCTTTTTCGAGCACCAATGTCCTTTTATGACTCAACCCCTCTGGGGAAAGGATACTCCAGTCGGGGTAAGATGCTTAAAAATAAATTCATATTACAAAGAACAGAGACTTATTTTTTTACTGTCTTTTTGTAGGTATCTTCTGATTTGAGTGTGGTTGACCTTGATGTTGCCTTCAAACTTACTTTTGCCATTGGGGCAACTTTCTATGCTTATTCCAGTTTTGGAGTATTGACTATTCTTTCCTGGGAACTTGTGTTCATCATTTTACCAACAATATATCTCTGCATAATCATCCAGGTGATACACTGCTTGTAAGATCTTTTTTTACTTCTCTTTGGCTTCTCAGCAATTGATAATGTCTGTTTTAATTTTAAAAACCAGAGATACTACTTGGCTGCTGGAAAAGAGTTGATGAGAATCAATGGCACAACCAAGTCTCTTGTTGCAAGCTATCTTGCATGCAAGCCCGTTCTTCTATAGTTTCACAGCAAATGAATGGTTGATCCTACGCCTTGAAATACTATGTGCAATCGTTCTCTCATCTTCAGCTCTTGCCTAACTGTAATACGAGTGCTTCTAAATCTGGTAGGTGCTTTTTATCTCAAACATACACTTGTTTCTGACTGGTTTACAACTCATTTACATTTGAAATTGTAATTTTCTTGAACATTTCTAACTATCAATTCTTCCAAAATGAAATGTAAATTCATTTCCTATAAATACAACCTTGGTTTAAGTACAAGGATCTGATCCATCCATTGGTCATTGCAGTTGCTTAAAACTCTTTGCTCCAATATCCAACTGTTTAACTTGTGAACCAATTTTTAACTTAAGGGGGCCTGTGCAACTTTGAGAAGAATAATTGACCATGTGAATTTTGATCCTTACAAAGATGGTGGCATTAGGATTTTCAGTAGGTAAGATGTACATCCAGAAAATGATAAATGTGAAGTGTCTGATTAAGGGCACAAATAATAGATTATCCAAAAGTTAAAACCTAAAATAAATAAACCTTCTCTGTTGCCTACTATGTTGAGAATCTCGTGTCGCTTGCCAAACTCCAAAATAGAAATGTACGCCTCAAGTCACGTTACTGCGTCGCTTTCCTAAAGACAATATTTGCCCCCACCAAAAGTTTGCATTGGGTTAGCATAGAGTCGCCTTAGGATAAAGGAAATGAGGCTAATATGATGATCTTCTATTTAACGTATGCACCACGAAAATAGGCAAAATACCCACGTGATATAATTCAAAATAAGCGAGACACTACGCTTCAATTACACGGTAATTGGAGCATAGCAAGCTAAAATCTCACAAATAAGAAAAAGCAGTAGAGAGGGAGAAATTTCAGAAAAGACAAGTCAATTACGAGAAAAATGGGATCATATAAATGTTGGATGGGACCCCTGTATAGACGACGTGCCCTTTGAATTACTTTGTTTGGCGACGGGCACTATCAGCGGTCACAACCGTTGATCCATGCATACATTAGGTACTAGACACATCGCACCTACTTGGGCCCAAACTGAGACCATTATTTTTGCAAAGAATAGGGTCCACTGGATCTAATGACCCAACCTTGCTTGTGTCCTCCCTCATCACAAAACTTTGGTACCCCTTGGGGCCCAACCTAGAAGTCAAAACTAATAACTTATAAAGCCACTAAAATTCTTCTGTTTTTCGATGTGGGAAAAGTGCTAGCTTTCTTGAGTACAAAAGAAATTTTTGAAAAACCCCAAAATAAAACCCATTTTGAAAATATTCAACAATCCCCCACCATTTTCAAAATACAAGATGATGATTCTTGGTTTACTTGACAACCTTATGCATAGATGAAGGTATCATATTGATTTGAACCTTTCACTTTAGTGAAACTCATCAAAGTTAACCAAGATGGCATAGTAGACGTATCTTTAAACTAGCGATCTTATATGATTAACCGGACATATCTCACACAAGACAAAATACCTAGAGTATTCAAAAACCGACTCGTGGATTGGCCTTGGGTCTTTATCCTATTTCATGAGTGCTCTAGAATCAAAGCCCTTGGATGTCATAGGAAGCGGCACCACCTCCACACTCATATAGGTAGACTTATAAAGTACCCTGCCAACTACGAGTACTCATTACAGTTGTAAAGTCTATTAAGAGTTAACTAACTCATCCTCATTCCTTTCACATTACAAGTACCAAGCACTTCAACCTTGGGATGAATTCATTTAGGATTCTCAATATTGATTAAGAATCTTAAGTGCTTGCAACCACAACATATGGTGTACTTTGCTCATTGAACTCAAGAACTTGATGTTTCAAGAGTTGAGTCGAGTTTCTACCAGGAGTCATTAAATTATGTGGGCTTAATTCCCATCCCTTTTGATGTTTTCCACACCAAATCCCTTGCAAGTCCTTTCATTAAAGGATCAGCCAAATTTTCACTTGACTTTACATAATTTATGGTTATTACACCATTAGTTATCAACTATCTCACATAGCTATGTCCAAGTCCTATATGCCTGGACTTACCATTATAAATTTGACTATAAGCTTGTGAAAGAGTTTCCTAGCTATCACATCGAATCACGTTATAGTTTTGGCGCTGGTATTTTCTAATGGCAAATTTCTTAGCCATTCTGCCTCTTTGTTGCTTGAAGCCAATGCCACAAATTCAGCAACCATGGTTGAATCTGAGATGCACGTATGCTTCTTTGATCCCCAGAAGATTGCACCACCTCCAAGTGTAAAGATCTAACCACTAGTAGAAGAATGATCTTCACTATCAGTTATCCAACTGGCATCTGTGTATCCTTCTAGAACTGAAGGATACCCTGTATAAACAATCCATAATCTATAGTTTTCCTTAAGTATTTCAATACTGATTAATTACATGCGATACCCACGAGCTTGGGTTACTAGTATATCAACTAAGTTTCCTCTTCTTGAGCAATATCGGTCTAGTGCGGAGTCATTGCATACATCAAACTACCTTATCTTGAATATAATAATTGATCAACAACCCTGCAGTATTAGGATACAATTTAAAATGTGGATCAAAATGTGTTGACATGGATTTGTACTATCATATTGATTAAATTTCTTAAGAATTTTCTCAATATAATGTGAAGTAAAGAATTAACTTATCATTTTCTCTGCAATTCTTATTCCCAAAATAACATCCGTTACTTATATCATTCATTTGGAAGTTTGATGATAAAAATTGTTTAGTACTTTCTATAATTTCAAGATTAGTACCAAAAATTAACATGTCATCTACATATAAGCATATAACTACACCTCTATTACCAGAAAACTTACTATAAACACATTTATCTTATTCATGTATCCTATAACCATTTGATATTATAACCTTATCAAATTTTTATGTACCCTTTGTTTAGGTGCTTGTTTAAGTCCATAGAATGATTTAATTGGATTTACAAACTTTACGTTCTTGACCTTGTACTCTGAGCCCTTACAGTTTGTTTCATATATATTTCTTCTTCTAACTCTCCATTTAGGAAAGCCGTTTTAACATCCATTTGATGAATTTGAAGCTTATATATAGATGCTAAGGCAATCAATACTCTAATGGTAGAGATTCTTGTGACAGGAGCATAAGTATCAAAATAATCAATCCCTTCCTTTTGAATAAAGCCCTTAACAACCAGTCTTACTTTGAACTTATCAATAGTCCCATCAACCTTCATTTTCTTTTTGAAAATCCATTTACAACCAATTGGTTTAGATCCAGGAGGCAGGTCAACAAGATTCTATATTTGTTTCCCATAATGAGAATCCATCTCATCATTAGCGCTTCTTTCTAGAAGTAGAATCATTAGATTCATAGCCTCCTCAAAGGTTAATGGATCGGTTCAGATAGATGAAACCATTATCACACTTTATTAAGAGAATTCCTAGTTCCTTCTCACAGATAAACAACAAAATCAGGACCAAAAGACTTTGCAATCCTTGCCCTTATACTCCTTCTAGGTTTAATAGATTCACTAGGTGGTTCACTACTTTTCTCAGAAGGTAAAAGAATAAATTCCTTTTATTGATTAGATTCTAATCTTGGTATAATTAGTAAAATCTATTTTCATAAAATCTTGCATCAAGTGATTCTATGATTGTATTTACTCTATTGAACTATTGGGCTCAATTGCAAAAATCTATATGCTTTACTATGTAAAGCATAGCCAAGGAATATACATTCAATCCCTTTTTCTCCTAACTTTTTCCTTTTAGGATTAGGCAATCTTACAATTGCCCTACAACCCCAAGTTCTAAAATAACTCAAGTTAGGTTTCTTGTTTTTCTAGAGCTTATAAGGAGTAATGTTATTCTTTTTAATAGTAATTCTATTAAGTATATAACATGCAGTAAACAAAGCTTCACCCCAATAATCGGTGGTTAAGCTGAATTAGAGAGCATAGCATTTATCATTTCAGTTAAGGTCATATCCTTTCTTTCAGCAACACCATTTTGTTGAGGTGTATAAGGTGCAAAAGTTTCATATATAATACCCACATTTTCACAATATTCAGGAAAATGATATTCTCCTCCTCTATAAGACCTTAGCCGTTTTATTTTGACATTACAATGATTTTCAACTTCTATTTTATAAACCATAAATTTGCTAAGTACCTCATCTTTTGAATCACAGATAAATATAACATAATTTAGAAAAATCATCTATGAATGTCACAAAATACTTTTTGCACTCCTCTAGTGGGGTTGCTTATGCATGTCCACATACATCACTATGAACGAGTTCTAGAAAACGTGGTTCTTTCCACTTTAGGAAATGTCATTCCTAGTTAATTTTTAGTACGCATGCATATTTTTACATCTATCTCTATGTTATTGTGACGCCCCGGAAGCCCGAGGGTCCCGTTGACCGTCAGCTTTGTGAAACACTGTGTGTCTCATATCATGAGACCCATGCTTCAAGTAAAATGACCCAATAGGGCCCATGATGCATACTAGTCCATACGAGTTTAAGACCATACATTTTATAGATCAGAGTTATTACATCTTAATACAAAACATATTAAAAACTAGTTTCGTTCTAATATAGACATAAAACAGAATCAAGGCCCCTGATTCGGCCCACTTCAATCAGGCCTCTAAGGAGAGCGATGCGCTGTACTGTCTGTGCACGAAAGGGGTGAGCTAACGCCAGGTAGAGATAAATCCTACGAGGGCTATTCCTCACCTAGATTGCACATCTGAATGATCATTTCATAGTCAAACCAACAACCAATTCGTGCATACATGTTGTCTATCATGGAAAAATCTACATGCATGTATGAGACAGCCTCTACATACCCCAAGTACGGGTCAACCTCCGACCCACCACGTCGCAAGTTCAATGGAAAATCAATACCGAGTCAGTCTCGACTCCCATCTCACAACCCGTAGTCTATGTGATATTTATTTAATCCTTTCATGTCTTTTTGGGAAACAGAACTTTTCGGAGTCTCACCGCGGGTCTCTTACACCCTTCGAAATTTTTAGGCTTTCACGGTGGATCTGTTGTCTAACTAGGTTTTTCGGGTTTTTCACTACAGGGGTATCTATCCCCTACTTGCTCACATGAGCACATTTCATTTCCATTTTTCATTTAACCTTTGTGGAACTCAATTAGACTTCGTCCCATTCCCAAACCCACGATTCAACACCAAATGCGGTTCATCGATTTTCCATGTACTCTCATGTAATGTGGTGCGAACACAAATGCAATGCAATTTGTGCGAGCTGCCTCAAACCCATGACCCGATGTATGAAGACCTGCGTGGACGTTACACCGTACACTATGTGTGTGCTATGAATACTCATGTCTAATGCACACAACATTTCATATATTTAGCATACATGCAGTCATGTTGATGTTCCACACATTCAAATTAGTACATCACATAAGCATGCACTACATATTTTCTATCATTTATGTCAACATATCATTCAAGCATGTATTAACATAATTCCAATCATTACTTAGGCAAGTGCCTTAATTCATATTCATTTGAGACATAGTATCAGTCATACAATCAATGCATATAATTATTTCCATCTTTATCACACATATATCACATAATTTCACATATTAAACATATTTATTCAATTTATGACAATAATACACATTAGCCATTCCCGGCCATAAATCCGGCCATGCTTGGCCTCGGAAATAATCTGGACTTAGTTCAGAAAGTCCAGTTTTTTTGTAATTACCACACAACATCCAACACGCAATTCCCTGCTCATGTAAGACCCGAGAAATTTCAATTTCTGGAATAAGGTCAAAATCGTAATTTTGATTACAAAATTGTAATTTCGATTAAAAATCCGTAATTAATTCTCTAGATCTCGGATGACGAAACGGATTTCACCGTTGGAATTGTCTCGTGAAATCTAGTTAGCACGTAAAATTTTGTAATATTCTTAGGCAGTGTTCAGATGCGACCACGTTTTGAGAGCATCGAGTTTCGGGTCTTGAGTAAAGCGATTTTTCGATCTTGACGAAAGTCACTATATAACACGTACTCATGTGCCATAAATTGGTATGAGTAAGAAATGATGAAAATGGGCGGCGAGATAGTGCTAGAATATCGGTCTGGTAAAGAGGGACATAAACGTCATTTTTAGAAAGGTTTTTAAGTCACTAGAAGACAAAAAAGCGCTCTGATGTTTCTTCTCCAATAAGAAAGGGAGGAAAAAACGTGAAATGCAGAATTTCGATCCAGTGGCCATTTTTGGAGAGGTTTCCTTTAGAGAGAGAAACTTCTCTCTAGAATATCGGGCGATCCGACCGTCGGCAGTCTTCGGGACAAGAAGGAGAACTGCTCTACGCGGAGAGGGCTTCGCGTGGGTACCGATTTAGGGAGTTTCTTCAAACTCCTTGAGGTAGGGGTTTCTCCCTACTTGAGTTTTATTCCTATTTTAAGTGTTTTACGAATGTTTGAGCTGAATGAGGCCGTGAGGGGCCGTTTGATCGGTTCCAAATCTTGGAGCGAGTGTTAGATTACGGAAACCCATGGACGGTCGTGACTGTCCACGGGCTGAGCCCCAGATTGTTTTGAGTGTTGCATTTGTGATAAATCATGGATGGTTTGGAAAGGCCGGGAATGGCCGTGAATCTTGGGTTCACAAAGTGGTGATGACTTGTTGAGTGTTGGGAGCGAAGTAAACCCTAGGGTTTTCTTGTTCTAGGAATAATTGACACGAAAATGTATTTTCGTGAAATTATGTGTTTGGTTAAGTAATTCGAATCGAATTGCTTGTGTTTGATCATTAGCCCAAGTGAGCTAATTTTGATGTTTGAAATGATAATTACATAACATGTTTGTGTGATTTAATTTTTATGTGAATATATTTGTGTTTATATATTTGCATGTGATTAGACTGTATTGGAATTAGCACACATGCATTCCATATGCACTGGAACATCCTAGGACTATAAGAGTTAGTGCATGAGATGAGTCTAGAGAAAATGGTTCGGAGGGTAGTCTAAAATATTAATTATCGGAGGGTAGTCCACAAACTAAAAATATCAATCGTCGGAGCGGCCCAATTGATATTCATCGGAGGGGTAGTCCTGAAGCAATTAATACTATCAATCGTCGGGCGGCCCCGATTGATATATATACATCGGAGGGTTGTCCACTAATAAAACAATAATTCTCATACAAGGCTTAGGCGAGTGTGAGAGAGTCGTGAGGACTCGGGATCTGAGTTGGTCATGTAGACATTCAAGTAGGATCATGCATTTGCTTGAATGTGTGTTTGCACTGGGTATTACCTTTGCACTTAGGTGGTGGTAGCCCATTTGAGGCGATTCTCCTGCGAGCATTAGCTGTCGTGGGACCCCCTTTTCACGGTACGGGAGCGTGCGAGGAGTCGGCTCCGTCTGGGGCTGAGCTTTAGAAGAAGTAGGGTTGTGGCTTTGATGTATACATGTATTAGAACTTTTAAGTTTAATGTATGTATTGTATAAAGTAAAATATTTGAACTCTTAAAACTGACTGGATAGTTAGTTCATAGTTGGTATGTTTTATGGATATTGTAGTATGGGCCCAAGAGTAGTTTTATCATGTGGTGTATCGTTAATGATTATATTGAGACTACTTGGGACGGGTTTAAATGCGGGTGTTATATTTGGGTGAGCTCCCGTACGAAAGGGACTGCGCCGATTTCGTGAAATCATCGGGATGCCCCGACATTCCGCAGATATTCCGAGGAGTTGACGGACAGTCAGCGGTTTTGAGTTTTGGGGGCGTCATGAAAGCGGTATGGGCTTAGGTATCACGATACAGGGAGCTCGGGTTTGGGTATCCATCCTGACTTGGGTGGTTTGATGTGGAGTGTAGGTGTGTGGAAACCTAGAGAATAAGGAGCTTGGGCTTGGAGCCGTAGTCGATGAAACATCACACTAGGTGTGTGGTTCGATGTTCGGTTTAGGTATGAGATTACCTAGGAAATCACGAGACAAAACTAGGACACGACATGCATGTGTTGAAGTGTTTTGTGTGATTTGTTGGATTATTGTGTGTTTGGTGTGCATGACATGTTTCATGTGTTGAGATTTTTATGTGTGCTTGGTGATTAGCACATGGATGTGTTAGAAAATATTTTGAGTGGTACAGTGTACAAAACTGGAATTGAAAGTGAAGAAAAATAAATTTTTATAAATTTATTGGATGAGGATTGAAGGAAATGGAAAAAAATAAATTTTATAAATTTATTTGAGTATTATGGAAAATGGGGAAAAAAAAAAAATAAGTATATATATTTTTATTATTTTCATTAGCTAGAAATGAAAAAAAAATGAAAAAAAAATGAAAAAAAAATGAAAAATGATTTTTTTGTGATTTTCAGTGCTTGAAATAGAAAATAAAATAAAAATAAGAATAATAATTATAAATGAAAAAAATCGGTCTTGAAACTGAGTATTTGGACTCTTGCCCAATTATATTGTGAAAAAAAAAAATTTTGTGTCGTGATACTGCTATTGTATCGTGACCTGTGTGCTGAAGGTTGGCTGGTTTAAAGAGGATTTGTATTGCAATAAGTCTAGGTGTATTGCAATAGGCATTGTATTGCAAGGGCTGTTATGGTGTATTGCAATACAAATATTGTATTGCAGGTTGGAGGCTTGGAAGGTGGATTGTGGTGAAATACAGATTACTCTATTGTGACGAGGAATGGCGGCGGTGTCACGATCTGAGAATTTGTATCGTGACTAAAGGCGGCTTGATTTGTTCTTGGAGGAGGTGTGTCGCGATACAGCAGGGTGTCATCGTGGCGAGGCCCGAAGGGGCATGAGGTGGGCCGTGTCGCGAGGCGAGCCCGCGACCGCGGCCCGACGAGCGGTGGGCTCTTTATGCGTCGGGCGACACGTAACCAGCACCGCGACCGACCGCTAGAACGTGTCACACGACGGCGGCGCGGCGGAGCGGCCAGGTAGGGCGTGACCACGGCAAGAGCATAGGCGCGGCGCCAGCGCGGTAGCGGTATGAGCGCACGAGTGGGGCTGCGACACGGCGACTGGGCTTCGCGACCTGGCCGACCCAGCTGCGACACGGCGAGTCAAGGGCCACGACCACGGCCCGGTGTCTTCCTCGGCCCGGCGCTGTGCCTTGGGTGTGCTTTGGTAAGGCCCCAGGTTGGGGGCTTTGTGCACTCTGACTCAGTTTTTGGACCCGGTTCGACTCAGTACTATTCCTGAGTCACTAAATGAACACTGTTCATAAAAAAAAAAAAATTTTGGGAAATTTTTTTTTTAAAATTAAATTAAATTTAATTAAAAATAAAATAAATAAATCAAATCAAATAAAATTTACCGAAAAATAAAATTTTTCGAAAAAAAAATTTTGAAATTAATTTTTGAAAATAAAATTTGTTGAAAGCGATATTTTAAATGCAAAATTGATTGCCTTGCATTATCTTTAAATGTGAGACGATGGTAATATACTTGATTTTTGTGTATGATCTCGGTGTCTCGGGGGCTATGCTTATGCCTTAGAATCTTGCAATTAGTTCTTCATTGAGATCGTGATTTCGCGGTAGTTGCGTAGGAAACTTTATGCATGGTGTAATGTGTATAGGAAAAAGGGTGAATGCTAAGGTTAGGAACTACGACCTTAGGGATTTGGATACTGAAATGAACAAGAGAGCATAGAACCTTCTTGAAATAAATAGATGAGTGAAGTTCAGATTTAGCACCACTTAGAAATGAAGCAATTCGATTCATGATTGTCAAGTCTATTAATGAAATTGCATGCATTCTAGTTGGCCAAAGTGAAAAGTGAATGATTCTTGTTGCCATGTTAGTAGTGTAAATGGCTGAAGTAGAGACGAGACATAGGGGGCGTCCACGGGGGCAGCTAGTGGGGCACAGGCAATTGACGGACACGGCTTGCATTTGTCAATGGGACACTGTAGAGGCCTTAGGGTGTCTGTTTGCTATTGCACGAGGCCTAGCATAGCGAGTAGACCGGGATCCAGTGGCCTCCCGGAGGTTTAGGCCCATCATCCTCCGACTTTCACAAGGGGAGGAGATCAGATGGTGACAAACCATTGGCTCATGCGGATCGAAAGTGTTAGAGGCTATGAGAAGATTACCTCGGCGGCCGAGAGGATTAGACTAGCTGCATTCTGGCTAGAGAATGGGGCTTTTTATATATGGTAGAAATGGGCGAGGGACCTCTAGAGGACCTTAGAGGAGCCTTTGTGTGAGGATCTCCCACAGGGATTAGGGCGGGAATAGGGATGATGACTCATCGGCAATGATCTGGCGACGGCGGACGGTGTCGAGTTCATGTCAATCCCGAGGATGACCTGATAGTCTTACAAACACTCATCAGATTTAGGGAGGACACCGCCGCACCCAGGATTCGTGACCTCCCATTCTCATGTGATACAGCGATATTTTGGCCTGCACAGATATGAGTCCAAAGGCCAGGATGGGCCATGGGTCATTACTACCTTCACTTAAAGGATCATGCATAACTGACTGATCTACCCCATAAAAGGTGAGTATGGATGTCAGATGAGCTATCGGACTACCTCCACAGAGAGGGGTAGGCAGATTCCCACTAGTTACACCTGGTATCAACGACTTCATATTCTGACAGATGGGCAATTCAACTGAAAGGCAGAACTTAGTTCCTGGGCCATATATTATTAGATAAGGGTTCTTGTGACCGAAAGACTTCACCCACACGGCGTCTTGCCTATTACAAAAGAAGGACAAGACCCTTCGACCGGCATTGACTATAGGCAATGACTGTGGTTATCGATCAAGAATCAAAATCTGTCGCTCAGATCACTGGTTTGATCGACTAATGAGAGGCAGTTTACTTCAAGATGACCACCGTTATCATCAAATTTCATGTTGTGGAGACAGACATCCCTGCACGGCGCTACACGCCACGCACTTGGAAGCCATCGTGATGCCCTTTTAGACGACGTAACACATCTGCGATCTTGCCATAGGATATCTCCAACTCTATTTAGATCAGCTTGTCAGAATGCGATGATGATTTGATCTGCTTCCAATCGAATGCCGGGAGTAATAGTTATCACTACATCACATGCCGCTGAGACCATCACCTGTATGCACAAGTTCAGAAAATAGTTTCGTCATTTGAGATTTGGACACGTGGTGTTAGCACTGTGAGGCTCACCGACCTAGAGAAGGTCAAGAAAGGGCATTATCGAGAGACTAACACAATCCCAGATACGTAGTTTCACTACGGGTATCACAGAGATTCAGAATCATCATTATCCATCAAAGGTGATCAGAGGATTTCGCCACGGGATATGGACTACATGGCTGGGACTAATCTCCCACCACAGAGAAGAGAGAAATCAGATACTAAACACTGATACGTTGGTAAGAGGTTGACCGTTTTCTCCATCTAAAGAGGCGTACATCGCTTCACATCACTAGTTTCAGTGACTAATGACTGATACTAAGAGTGACGATCGCCCAGAGAGATGGTGATCCAACATTTTGACAAATGAAACCTCTAAGTGAATGCAGAATGCAAGAGAGAGACGCTCATCTCTCCAAGCTAAATTTAGGCAATGAGGAACCACTTCAGCCACTATACAAGCACTTCCAAAGAGTTACGATCGCCAAAGGGGCCAAGGCAAAATAAAATGTGGATGACATCTGATCATGATGAATGGGGACTTTGTAGTGAGATCCATAATATACGCGCCAGATACCATCGTTGACAATAATCGGGGACCTGAGTCGGTCACGCACCACATCGCTGATTCAATAGAGGTTAAGACCTCGGTGCTCTATAATTATCTTCCAGATGTGGTGAGAGTCGTAATTGTGATAGTTCGACATAATGAGATATCTCCGAAGATCGTCATGTGGAACCTGGATCGGGTTGTCACCATAGCACCATGCCTCTCGCGCAAGGAGCATCAACGCCTGGTCGTGGTAACGGATGGATGTCTTCACCAACTTCGTGAGGCGGCCGAGTTTGTCTTGACTACGCCCGTTGAAGACCACGCCGATCTGAATGAAGAGGCTAAAGTGTGGCCGCAAAGCAAAAGAGGGTCGCAACTTCTAAGGTGATTTTTCTGATACTACAAATCATTTCCTCACGCCAACCACGTGAAGAGCTACGCCGATGTGCTCTTCCAGGCAAGCGAGGGCGATTAATCTAAAGGTGAGCTTGATACTACAACGTCTTCTCACTGCTCAGAGCCGACAGAAGAGCTACGCCGATGTGCGACGTCGACCCTTAGAGTTCGAGGTTAGGGATCACGTCTTCTTGAAGGTGATGCCTAAGAGAGGAGTGGTTAGGTTCAGTAAGCGAGGAAGGCGTGCCAGGGTTTTATTGGACGCCTTTCCGAGATTCTCAGGGAGGATGAGCCTTGTCAAGCATACCGGTTAGCATTACCGCACAGCATGTTAGGTGTCCATGAGGTATTTCACTTCTCCATGCTCTAGAAATATACTCGGATCCATTTCGTGTGATGGATTGGGGGCCGAATTGAGTTGACAGCGATGGGACCTTTGAGGAGGACGATTGTGCACATTTTGGATAACCGTGATTAGGTTTCTGACGCAGGACCGTGAGGCTGCGAGGGTGTGCTATGGCGGCACTATGGAGTGGAGGAGTCAACGTGGGAACGCGAGGACACAATGCGGGCCACCTATCCCTTCTTGTTTAGGGATGGAGGTACGTGGTTTAGTCGTTTAAGATTTAAATGACTGTTTACATGCATGGTAAAGTGCATGTTGCATATGCATGTGTTTGATAATGATGGAGTCCACGAATTTCGGGCCAATTCCTTACAAGGAGGAGAATGTAAGACAGAAATTTCAATTTCACGGAATAAGGCAAATATTAATTTTGATTACAAAATTATAATTTGAGTTAAGAAATCGTAATTAATTCTCTGAATCTCGGATGGCAAGCGGATTACCCAGTTGGAATCGTCTAGCGAAATCTAGTTGTATAAGGCCCAAGTAATATTCTTGAGCGGTCGGTCGACACGTTTTTCGAGCATCGCGTTTCGAGTGTGTAAAACGATTACCGATCTGCGGCGAAAGTCACATATAACAACGTCTTTCCATGTGCCATAAGTGGGTATGGCGAGTGAAATGATGATGAAAATGGGCTGGCGGAATATGATGGCAGAATATGATTATATCAAATGCAAAGGGACACTTAGAAAAAATCCATTTTTTAAGGAAATTTTTAAGTCGCTAGAACCCCTGAAAAACCTGCTACCGGTGTTTCTTCTCGATAAGAAGGGAGGAAAAATGTGAAATGCAGGAGAATTTCGATCTAGTGGCCATTTTTTTGGAGAGAGGTTTCCTTTGCGAGGGAGAGCTTACTCTCTAGAATATCGGGCGATAGGCCAGGTCGGCGTGCTCGGGGCAAGAAGGAGAGGCGCTCTGACGGAGAGGGGCTTGGCGTGAGATGCGGATTTAGGGAGTTCTTCAAACTCCTTGAGGCAGGGGGTTTCTCCTACTTGAGTTTTTATTCCTATTTTCAGTGTTTACGAATGTTTGTTTGAATAGGGCGAGTGAGGGGCACGTTTGGTGGAGTTGAATCTTGGGCAAAAGTGGATTTTAAAACCCATGGGCGGAGTTCGTATTTGTCACGGGCTGACAGGTGTTTGAGTGTTGCATTTGTAATAAATCATGTATTGGTTTGGAAAAGGCGGGAATATGGCGGGTGAGATGCGTGTTCACAAAGTGAGCCCGGAGTGACTTGTTGAGTGTTGGGCGAGTAAACCCTAGAGGTTTCTTTGTTCCCTGGGAATAGTGACACAAAAATGTATTTTCTTGAAAATATGTGTTTGGTTAAGTAATTCGAATCGAATTGCTTGTATTTGATCATTAGCCCAAGTGGGCTAATTTTGATGTTTGAAATGATAATTACATAACATGTTTGTGTGATTAAATTTTCATGGCAGAGATATATTCGAGTTTATATATTTGCATGTGATTGATTTACGTATTAGATTAGCATGCATTCCATATGCCTTTGGAACATCCTAGGACTATAGGGTTAGTGCATGAGATGAGTCCCAAGAAAATGGTTGGAGGGTAGTCTAAAATATTAATTATCGGAGGGTAGTCAAACTAAAAATATCAATCAGTCGGGCTGACTGATTATTCATCGGAGGGTAGTCCCTGAGCAATTAATATATCCATTAGTCGGAGCGACCCGATTGATATATATACATCGGAGGGTTGTCCACTAATAAAACAATAATTCTCATACAAGGCTTGGCGAAGTGTGAGAGAGTCGTGAACTCGGGATGCGAGTTAGTCATGTAGACATTCAAGTAGGATCGGATAATGCATTTTGCTTGAATGTGTGTTTTACTTTGGAACATTGCATTGCACTTAGATGGTGAGTAGCCCATTTAAGGGCGATTCTCATACTGAGCATTAGCTCACCCAGTTGTGGGACCCCCTTTTGCAGTGGGGGAAGATGGGAATGGCTAGATCTGGGTGAGCTTTGAAGAGAGACAAGTTTGGCTGGCTTTTTGATGTATACATGTATTAGAACTTTTTAAGTTTAATGTATGTATTGTATAAGAGTAAAATATTTGAACTCTTAAAACTATTGGATATAGTTGGATTCATAGTTGGTATGTTTTATGGATATTGTAGTATGGGCCCAAGAGGCCGTTTTTATCCATAATTGTATCGGTGTTGCGATTATATTGTTTGCTTGGGACGGGTTTCATGCGGGTATTATATTTGAGTAGAGCTCGTACGGAGACTCTACCGATTTTCGTGAATGGTCACCCAGGCATTCACGAGTGTCTAGCGGGTTGACGGGTGGTCGGCCCGAGTTTTGGTGTCCGCGAGCTCAGAGCCATATCGCGGTCGAGCATTTCGGTTACAAATCGGTTTGGCGAGGAAGTTAAAACTGACGGACCATTCCTCAGCGGCTGTCGGTGACCACGATAATGTTTAGCTTCACAATTTTGGTTTGAGCACTTTATTTTGTTAAATTCTAGACTCAACGAGCTTTCGTGGGAGATCGAGCCGTGGTGGGTTCGGACGAGAAAGTTATGACCATCCAGGTGGCGCGGCCGGGTTGCAGGGTGTGCGGAAATTTGGGCACACCCCGTTATGACTACGCTCCGGGATTTTTTCCATCCCAGGCACGTTGTTGGTCTCGGACGGAGTCCCAAAGCCAGTAAAGCATTTCTTTGACCATCACCGCAATCCTGAACAAACCACCATGAGCAATGAGGTAAACTCGAGAAGCGGGGGTTGAAACCCCTAGGCCATTACATTTTAGGCGTAAAATAGCAGTAGGAGGAAACCTACCTCTTGTAGCGCGAGTTCAGGGTTCTTTTCTTGGTCAGGGTGCGCTCAGCTGCTGCCAGCTTGCTTTCCTTCCTCTTCCTCTTTCTTTTTCCTCTCTTGCTCCTTTCTTCTTCTCTTTTCTTCTTTCCTTTCTCTTTCCTTTCCTCCCTTGCTCCTTTCTTTCCTCCACTTCCTGCTATCCCTTCCTCCTCCTTCTCCCTTACTTTGCTCCCACGGATGCTTCTTCAGCGCCCCTCCCTTGCTCACCTGGCATTACATGTGAGCCCTTATATAGGCGCCAAGCAAAAAGCCATGCATGTTATTTTATGGCATGCCATGTGTCACACACATGGCTTGCCATGTGTCACACAGGCATGCCTTTGCCATGCATTGTGACCCATGGCTTGCCATGTGTCACCACATGTGGTTCACCATGTGTCACCCATGATTCTATGTGTCATCCACATGGCTGCCATGTGTCGCCATTATAGCGTTTCCTCGAGAAATACATGAAATTGGTATCTCGAATTCACGGTCGATTGGGTAGCTAAATTTCACGAGGCGATTTGCGGTGCGATAGTTTTGTCATCCGAGATGCAGAAAAATCCCAACTTTCTCGGACTATTTAGTAAGTGCAGTTTTGCCCCCACTTTTTATACGAAAATTTAAATTTAAATTTTCCACGAGTTTTACAATTGTTATCATACTTAGGAATTAAATCTAATTTAACCGTATCATTCATTTTCCTAGTATTAACGTAATCTAATCTAGCATGCAATAAATAAAAAGAATCAAGCGTATAAATAGAATTATTTATTTATTAATATTAAGCAGCATTAGGTGATACAAATATCCTTTCCCAATAAGTTCACCCTTAGATAAATTGTGAACTTATATGATAAAAGACTAGCTTGAAACCATGTATTAAAGCAAGCACGATACAAGGTTTTCTAACCGATTTACACCTGACATACGTGGTCAAAGACACAATTTTTCCAGAAGTGAATTCTAAATCCACTGTGCCTTTGCCTTTAATAGTAGCTGTTGAAGAGTTGCCCATGTAGAGAATTGTCCCATCATCCACCGGTTCATAGGTGTTGAAAAATCTCTTATCATTGAAAACATGCCTTGTAGCTCCAGAATCGATCCGCAATCGTTAGCATCCACCAGTATAGTAACCTCGAAATATGACCACAAATTTATTCTTAGACTTGGATGCTCCGATTTTTTCTTGTGTGTATTGAATATTCGACACTCACTTTTGAAATGTCGGCTTGCCTTAAAACCAACATGCAACTTTTCTTTTTCTTTGAGTGATTTGGGTTGGATTTTTGTTTACATTGCGCTTCTTATTATAGAATTCTTCCTTTGCCATTTCCTTTGTCCTCCACCACATGGACTTCCCCGGACACACATGAGCTCCAATCTCATCCTTACTTTCCTGGCGTCTAGTCTCTTCCTCCAATCGAAGGTGTTTGGCTAGTTCCTTGAGAGTAAGATCTTCACTTTATTAACCCAAGACTTTTCTTAAACTCTTTCCAGGAAGGTTGAAATTTTTCAATAATAGAAGACACAACTATGGAATCATCCATATTCATCTTTTGTTGCTTAAATTGACTAAGAATATGTTGTATCTCATGAAATTGATCTATAAAAGGTTTATTATCTACAATACTATATTTCATAAAATGACTAACTAGAATTTCTTGCTTATTGCAGCCTCCGTTAGATACTTAGCTTCCAAAGTATCCCACAGTTCTTTGGCAGTCTCCTGTGTTTGGTAGATGTCAAACCGAGTGCGCTAAAGCATTCGAGAATGTGTCCCTTGAAAATGGTCGCATCCATTCTCCCACTTTGTTCTTTCAGTCACATTTAATGTTTCATTTTCTTGCTCCCTCACGGATATGGTGTTTTTGAGGAACATAAGCCACATCGATTAATGTGGTGAGTAGGAAATGCATCTTCTTACATAGCGCTAAAATTTCCTCCATCGAGCGCTCTAACTTCATAAAATTGAGTCATTTGTTGAAGTGAGCGAGCCATTGTATTTCTTGTAGTATTAATTATAATTTGAAATTAATAAATCCAAGAAATTACAATTACAAATCAAAGATTGACTCTGAATCGGAAACTCAATTAACAAATCGGGAAATAAATGTTCAAATTTGCTGATTACCAGTTTTCCCACAATCACGAAGAATTAGTTTGAATGCTCAGAAAAATTCTTCTTCATCCATCTCGAAAATATCTCCTTTGACGTGCCAAGCGACTAGCCATATAAAAACACGTCTTTCACACGCCTTCTTCTTTTGTTAGAAGTCTTCTTGCCAGACGTAATATTCTAGCAATTGGAGTTGATATTCGATGCAGTGTCCTTGACATAAATATTGTCTTTAGAATGTTGAAAAATCTCGTGTCGCCTGCCAAACTCCAAAATAGAAATGTATGCCTCAAGTCACGTTACTGCGTCACTTTCCTAAAGACAATATTTTCCCTCACCAAAAGTGTGCACTGGGTTAACTGCAAATTGGCCTTAGGATAAAATAAAGCCGATCTGATGATCTTCTATCTGCGTATGCACCAACGAAAATAAAGAAAAATACCCTTGTGATATAATTCAAATAAACCAAGACACTACGATTCAATTCTATAGTAATTGGAACGCAGAACAAAAGCTAAAAATCTCACAAATAAGAAAAACAGTAGAGAGGGAGAGAGAGATTTGGGGAAAGACAAGTCAGTGCGAAAAGGAATGGGATCCCTTATATAAATGTTGGATGGGATTTTTGTTATAAGACCGAGGCGTACCCTTTAGATGTACCTATTATTATTTTGAGCAGGCACCATCAGCGATTACAATCGTTGATCCATTACACCCAATCGTGCCCGGACACATCCGCACCTACTTGGATTTAAACCCCAAAATTTCTGATTTTACCCCAAAGAATAGGGTCCATTGGATCTAATGACCAAACCTTGCTTGTGTCCTCCTCATCGCAAAACTTTGGCGTGGTACCTTAGGACCCCAACCCATAAGTCAAAACTAATGACTTATAAAGCCACTAAAATTCTTCTGTTTTTCGATGTGGGACAAGTGCTAGCTTTCTTAAGTACAAAAGAAATTTTCGAAAAACCCCAAAATAAAACCCATTTTGAAAATATTCAACATGCTATGATTGCTTGCTAGCTAACATATGTTTCTAACTGAAAGAGAAAGAGATGAACCACAAGGGCCTCCTCTAAACTTTCATATTTCTTACTGAAAAGAGGGAACTTAAAAAGGATTAAGTATCTATAGGCTGTCCAGAGATGACCTGAAATCCAATAAAAATATCTAACATTCAATTGGAAAGTTACCTATCTTAGTGTCATGCCTTTGAACTTGAGTAGAAGTGAAAAATGAATACGAGATGGGCATAGTAAGATCATGAAAAAGAATGATTGCCCATTTGGTAGTGATTAAAAATCACAATCAATAATTTTAGCTCCGAGTTTCTCAACATCATAACTAGAAACTTGGCTTATATCAAGCACTAAGTGAGCAAACAAGTCCAAACATATCAGTGCATAGTCCAAAAGAAAAACCCTTCAACTAACTTTCTACACGCACAGTGTTCAGTATTAAAAAAATAACTTGGTTACTGTGATATTTTGAAGGAATCTTAGTAGTTCGCGAACATCATGACATTACTGTCTCATAAGCAATTTGGTTGTCAATGTTCTAAATGCAGGATTGATTGGAATGGCATTGTCATATGGTCTTTCATTGAATGTCTACCTCTTAATTTCTGTTCAACACCAGTGCCATTTAGCAAATATGATTGTTTCTGTTGAAAGACTAAAACAATACATAGATATTCTAGCAGAAGCCCCTAGAGCAAAGGCCAAATACCACCACCACTCCAGTTGGCCTGCTTCTATTGGTGAAGTCGAAATTTGACGATTTGAAGGTAAACTTGAAATCAGTATGAATTTGAACTATCTGTATCTGTTCTACAGCTTCGCTGATTTTGTAGAGATTAATAAAGGGAGATAAAATGACCCTGAGCAGGTAAGGTATCAGCCCAATGCTCCTTTTGTTCTTCAAGGAATTGGTTGCAAATTTGGGGACAGAAAATTGGGATTATTTTGCCCGGACTGGTAGTGGAAAGACAACTCTTATCAGCACTTTGCTGCGCTTGGTAGAGCCTACAGGACAGATAATTATAGATGGCATAAATATATCCCACAATTGGGCTTCATGATCTCAGATCACGTCTTGGGATCATTCCACAAGAACCAACTCTTTTTAGCGGGTCTGTAAGATACAATCTTGACCATTTATCACTGCATACTGATGAGAAATATGGGGCAGTTTCAATGGATTTGTTGGCAGTTGCTAATTTTAAGGATTCGCTCATGACATGATACCGCGGTTCTAAAGATTCCAACTCAGTGATATGAAGCTGGCTTCAGTCATGGGTGCATAGACATAGCTTTGGTTCTGCACTATCAAACTAATGAAACACCGTGTGAATTTTTGAATTCCATTGTAAGTACTCAAGCTCCTGATAGTGTTTTCGAACTTGAAGATGTTTTAAAATGCTGTGAAATACCTTCTACTTTATATCCCATACTAAGATTGTTTCTCATGAATGTGTGAAAGGTTCTGGAAAAATGTCAACCACGACTGTTAAAAGAAGAGAGAAGAAGAGGGCCTGGACTCCTTAGGTATGGAAACATGATACACAGTGGTACCATTCTTTGGACTCAAAACCCTTGCCCCAACAAATACTTTCTACCCACAGTTGTACAAGAGGATCAAATTGGGCATGGGCCAGCGACAAATTATTCTGTTTGGGACGGGCTCTACTGAAGAATGCGGATACTAGTGCTAGATGTGAGCCACTGCATCCATAGACAACGCTAGCAAGATTCCATTCTCAGGGACCATAAGAACGGAATTTTTGCAGACTGTACTGTAATAACAGCAGCCCACAGGAGTCCCAACCGTGATGGACTGCACAATGGTGCTTGCTGTCAGTGATGGTGAGTTTCTGGCAAGAGCATCTCATTATAGGCGGGATCAATCTAGCGAAACCGACTTAAGTATGCAACGGTTTTGATTGTGCAGGAAAATTGGTGAGAGTACGATGAGCCCGATGAAGCTGGTAAAGGAGGGATCCTGCAGCCCAGCTGGTGAAGGAGTACTGGTCTTGCTTTACCTCATCAAATAGAGAAAACACCTTACTTGGGTAGTGGATCTCAAACTTAAACAGGTTTCGGAAGCTAATAGTATGGTTTTCGAGTGTAATGAGGAATTTCGGTTTTTCAATTAGGAACAATAAATTGCATTTCAAACTATCGTCTTCCTCGATTGTTAGCATAGATGATTTTCCAAAAAAAAAAAACTTTCACTCCAATCTCACAATGACCTAATTTCAACAAACAACACTAAGCAATTACGAAAAAAGAAAAAAAAAAATCAAACTTGTTTCTCTATTTCAAACATGATTCAAATCATACAATTCCACATACGAGATGAAGTGAAAGGCAAATGCGCTCATCCAGTCTTTTATGAAAGTGTCCTTTCGTCCACTACTGGTTGCTGATTTATCGATTGCATGTTGTTCCCAAGGTTAAAAATATCAATTTCGACTCGATATATCTATTCTTTATTTTATATTATATCGATATATAATGATATATCGAAGATATATCGGTGGATATTTTTACATGAATATCAATATATTAGAAATTAACAAAATTACTTTGAAATTAATGGAAATACTTTGTAAAAGTGTAAAAATGACATTAATAATGAAATATACACATTGATATTACATTGCAATGGTCTTTCAAAAACAGAAGATCGATGCGCCCATCGCAACATTTGACGGGCGGATACTTATCTGATGAAGAATACTACATACTTCAAGACATAGTGTTCCGATAATATTGATTATAAGATCGAACATGCCATGCATAAATGTCTTGACTTGTACCCACAACCTCTCCATGGATAGGAAATTCGAGGTTCACTCACATACTTGTTTGAAATCCTTGTTGCATTTGATATGAAGTTTGGAATGACAGTTGTGGATCATGAGGATAGTTAATCATTCCATATTCACCAATTGAACCTAAAGGATGTGAAGAAAGCTGACCATAACTCATTGTGTATGGAGGAAAAACGTTGGCATCATTGGATGAATCAATTGCATTGAGTGTCAATGCTCATGGACTCAAAACTAGCCGAAAACGAATCCTCATTATGTTGCGTCATCCTTCTTCATCGACCTCTATATGGCTTTCCAATGGCTCCACATCTCGCACTAAAACCTCTCCTAGATCCGCGGGTCTCATCTTGTAGCATGTAAAACCATCTTCACCAATGAATGGACTCAATGGATATTCACTTTGTTGTCGATCTACATTAGCCCCACCACCATTTCCAGTATCACTACCATCATTGGTCCCCTCTCCTCTTAAGCCATCATAGCCTGTAGTAGAAGTACCAGCAAAATGAGGGTCGAGAATTGACAACGGGCTGAAATGAGTCTCTAGTGTCTTTACTGAAACTTTCACTATGAACTTCTTTAGATAACACCCGCTCAACATCAACACCTGATTCTCGAACATGTGCAGCAATTCATGGATCAGGATTTCCATTTTCATCATCTAAATGGAGAGGTCTAATCCATTAGAATAATCGACTATCCTCTTCTTCACCAAACTCGACCGAAATGTCGCAGTAAATCAAGGTAATCTTTTTCAAAGAAGAACTTTATCTACTTACTGAGATATCTCGTGATTTTAGTTTCATGTCAGAAAACAAAAACTAATTGTTGGAGCCGAGGGTGTTTTCAGCCTATTTCTTGGTTTTGAGGGATCAAAGCAATGTGCTCCAATTTCTCTCACATGTCAAGATGATGCGAGCCTGGGAAAGAACCTTATACAAATTCTCAATGTGGGAGCATGGTTTTATACATAAACCACCATTCAATTGCATAAAATTACTAACATTAACATGGTAACGGACTTTACTTTTTTTAAACTTTTAATGAGAAAAACAACACTCACCAAGAACCATTAAATCTCGATGCTATCAAGCCACCGATCAATCGAATCCTCGACATCTCAAACATTATGTTGTGATGTACTCATTTCAATATTACCAAGACATACAAGAGTAGAAGATAATTTTCCAAATACTTCATGAATACCTTGGAGTAACTCGGTTACTACTAACCTGTGTCTATATTGAAATCTTGATTAAGATAATATGCTACAAAAGTGATTTAGAATTAGTATGTGATAAAAGGAAAATAATATGCATTAAAAGTGATTATGATATCAATAGTTATCCGTCGTATGAAGAGGGGATGTTTGAGGGTTTTATCCCAACGATCTACGATGATTTTTTTGACCCATTATTTAGCTTTGAGTGCATGTAAATTTTGTTTCGTCACTCGAATCAACTCATACACAAATGACATTGTTGGGACGATTTCAAAATCAACAATGCAAAGAACTGTATATAGTGCCTCATATATTGACACTAGGTTAGAGACCTTCTCCCAATATGGATGATTAAACATGAGTCCTTCAACCTCACGTCCAATGGTCGTCCGACTAAGCTTGTGAGAAGCCCATTCATCACTAATAAATATCTTCTTCAAATCAGCCATCTTTTTTAGAAGACTATCTAGGGCGATGTAATTTGTCGCAAATCTTGTTACCCTTGGACGCACAATATCTCCACCACAAACCTTTCTCATTGTTGCAAATAACCAACCATGATTGTAAATGAAGTTATGATTCGCAGCATTGCGTAATCAGTTCGTTGATTGCTTACCAATGTTCAAACATAAGGTCAATACAATGTGATGCACATGGAGTCCAATATAAATTGCAAATTTATTCATTAAAATTTCCCAAATTCCTTCACAAATGTCGATCCATCACCGTAATAATTTGCACAACATTTTCTTCGTCAAATTCCTTTATCACGTCCTTCAACAAACCATAAATGTATTTGTTGTCTTTGATATTATCCGATGCATCAACAGACTTAAGAAAAATTGTGTTTCCTTTACAATATACCATGAAATTAATGATGCTTAATTTCGTGGGACTGGTCCAATTATCACACATAATTGTGCACCCATAGGTCTTCCATTTCACCCTTTGGAGATTCACATAATCTTCCATGTCTTTATACTCCATATCTAAATATTTGTTTTTGATTTCATATGGAGATGGTGCCTCTATTCCCCATGCCTACAAGTTAAAGTAAATAATTATATGGTTTGCAACTATAATGTAAGATAATAATGTTATTAGAAATTGAAAACGGATTTTCACATACCAACTTGTTATGCACCAACAATCATGTTTTTGGAGTGGTGAGAGTCTGCTTTGTGAGGCGCAATGCTCTCATATATGAATAATTTATTGATTAATTGGCCTATCGTTTCTTTGATTGCACCTCAGTTAAAAAGATTATTAATACTCTTTTGTCTCGCTGCCGAAGATTTGTATAATGTCATGCAAGAGGTGATGATGGATCCGATCGGGCTCACACTTTCGAGATCTTCGCACGCGCTTTACCGATCGCTTGGATGTGATCAGGAAGGCTCACCTATTGCAATTATATATATTAGAAATGTTTATAAATATGTTTATACTATAATAATGAATTTAAGTTAAAATATTTACCAATTTTTCTTTTGCCTCTCATAAACCCTTTTTCTTGTTGTCGATTTCATTCACTAGCTTTGGATGCACGACATGCTGCTCGATAGTTAGATCGCTCGTTAGGTTTCATGTCAGCCGGATACATATAGACATCATAATCTTCCTCTTCATTTTGCTCATCATCATCATCACCATCATCATCATCAAAGAGATTTCTATGGCTACCACCCATGGTGCCTCATAGTTCAGCTCGAATTTCTTCAATATTTGCAGTTTTCTTTGCTTTGACTTTATTCCTTTCAACCAAAAGCTATCTTTATCGTTTTTTAACTTTGGGCACATTAGACACTTCTTGCTATTTGAGTGGGGATTTATAGGATAAGTGAAATTTAAACTGGCATTCTCGCCACTTTTAATGACCATACCACAAAAATTGCATATCGTGTCATTTATGTTCCCTTCAATAGGTGTACAATATTTCAAAGCAGGATCATGACCTCTAGTATTGCTTCCACTTCCACTATCCATCATATAAATTTCAATAATTGTAATCAATTCATATTCATAATCTCAATCTAAATATAAAGTTGCATCAATTCATATTACATTAATTAACAATTTATTATATTTCATATTCATAATCGTAATCTAAGTCTAAAGTTACATTAAATATCTAAATATATATAATATATATTCATATTTCATACATTAATTAAAAAATTTTCTTATATTTCATATTCATAATCTTAATCTAAATATAAAGTTGCATTAATTATAATAATTTAAAGAAAATGTGTTTTTACATTAATTAACAATTTATTATATTTCATATTCATAATCGTAATCTAAGTCTAAAGTTACATTAAATATCTAAATATAAATAATATATGTTCATATTTCATATATTAATTAACAAATTTTTATATTTCATATTCATAATCTCAATCTAAATATAAAGTTGCATTAATTATAATAAGTTAAAAAAATTGTGTTTTTACATTAATTAACAATTTATTATATTTCTTATTCATAATCGTAATCTAAGTCTAAAGTTACATTAAATATCTAAATATACGTAATATATATTCATATTTCATACATTGATTAACAAATTTTTATATTTCATATTCATAATCTCAATGTAAATATAAAGTTCCATTAATTATCGTAAGTTAAAGAAAATGTGTTTTTATATTATGTAAAACCCGAGAAAATTCTAATTTTCTTAAAAAGGCTAAAATGGTAATTTCGGTCAAAATCCAAAATTTTTCTAGATCTCGGATGGTGAAACGGACTTCACCGTTGGAATCGTCTCGCGAAATCTAGCTACCACGTTGAATTTCACAATTTCAAGACGCTCGACTTCACGCTTTTCGAGGCAACCCAGGGCAAGGCGACATTTGCACGCTTTGTGACGCCCTATCTCGGGGTCCCATTGACAACCCGTCAACTGCTAGAAATTCCGTGAATATCGGGTGCTCCGATATCACACTCACATGTCTCATATATCGAGACCCATTTCTATTTAGTTTTATTTCAAATACCCAATTTCAGTAACATTTTACAAGAGTCATGTACAACTCTTTACATCTTTTATATACCAAAATATATAGAAACTAGATTAGTCTAATATATTTTTACAGCAAAAATACTTCAAGGCCACAACCCTGTACTTCTCTTCGTACTCACTCGCCTCAAGGAGCTCGTCTCACATGTACCTCAGCATCCACGACTGGCGAAGAAGCCCAAGAGTATAATCTCCTACAAGGGTTATTTCTCACCTAAGTGCTCATGCAATAGCGTACATAAACATCAATCACATTTCATACAATTTATGCAACATTATATGAAATGTTTCGTGTCATGCATGAGATGCGACCCCTCATGCTCACAACCTGGGTCCCAACCGACTCTCTCATGCTCACAACCTGAGTCCCAATCGACTCCCTCACACCTGGAATGCCAGGTGTGAGAAACCAGTCACTGGTATTTAACCTAATGACTTAAACAATTGGACAACCCTCCAATCTTTAATATATCATTTCATGATTTTCTGTTTCTTTTGTGGGCCACGAATATTTTGGGTTTTCACCGCCGCACGCCGCACGCCGTTCCAACATTTTCGCAAACTTACACGCGTGATTCATGTCTAACTCGCGGAATAACATTCGGGTCTTTTCACCCTGGGGGGGATCTACCCCAACTTGCTCTGCCCAAAACATGTGATTTATCATTTTGATCATTTTACACCCTCGTGAATCTCTACCTCGGACTTTGTCCCATTTTCCAAGCTCACGACCCATTCACCCCCACCAGTGAATAAACAATACTCTGCACCCACACTCGACTTGACGCGATGTGACCATGCACATGAAATGCATGATGCCAATGCATTTTCCTTGATGTTACATGTATATATGAGTGCTACATGAGACATTCACAAACCATGGATAATTATAATTTTTTTCACATAATTTACATCCATAACCATGTTAATACATCCACAAGATGCATTAACATAATTCTCATCACACACGTTATTCATATAAGCAGCTTAACACAACCAGTCACAATTGGGACCTATCCAACGGTGGTACCTCACGGTCCCTTCACAAACATGAACCAGTTTGGTTCTAATTATCCATACAACATCAAACAACTAGAAAACCTAGAAACTTTTAGTTTCCAGTTCAAACCCCAACCCACCACAGTCTTGGACAGTGAGAAACCGGTCATAGAAATCCTCTATCCTTCAATCCCATGTTTTTGGAACTAAACCATATAGCCTCTCATGGCCTCCCATAGACAGCCCTACCATACCCAATACAGTAGCCTACAACATGCCATACAATGGTCATGTCAAAACCCGACTATTCATATCGACACAACTAAGCAAACTGAACGCTCGTTGCAAAACACAGAATTAAGAAAAATTGTGATCACCCAATATCCTCTACAGGAATATGGATGAAATCTTGACTCAATGGGATTTTCATAGAGTCCAAGAACACCCGAAACAGAGTTCGGACGAAGAAGTTATGACCTTCCCAAGTTGGAGGTCAAACGTAGTCAAACCCAAATGAGCCGAATCGATTCGGGCCGAGTCGACCTGAACTGGCCGTTGAGATGACCTGGACGAGCTCACCTACTCTCTCCAAAGGAATATGAATAACTGACCAATGGTCTTCCATTGAGCTCCAAGAACACCTGAAACAGAGTTCATACGAAGAAGTTAAGGATCTTCGAAGTCGAAGGTCACACGTAGTCGTTCCACGAGCCACCTAACTCGTCGAGTCAGGTTGACTCCGGCCAAGCTGAGATGACTGATGAGCTCACCTAATGTCCCTCCACAGGACAATGGATGGAATTCACTCAATGGATTTACAGTCCAAGAACACCCGAAACTGAGTTCGACGAAGAAGTTATATTCCTTCCCAAGTCGAGTCACACAGTCAAACCCAAATTTAGCCGACCCGACAGCTGAAATGGTCCCGACCGCCTTAGCCACCTCGACCGACCTAGCTGACCGACCGACCTAAATTAGCCGACTGGCTCCATTGACCCCCAGCCGGGTCGACTTCACCGGGCCGACTCCCCAACTAGCCGACCTCTCCATTTAGATTGTTCAGGGTAAACAAACTATAACTTAGGCTACAGAGGTCCAAATTGAGAAATTCAAAAGCCTAACATCAAGTTCACTGATGTGGATACAATTTACCAAAAGGACTCACTACAAAATTTCCTTTATTTCCCACCCAAAAACCAATTCTAAAGTCCAAGCACGTGTACTACAACAACGCTAAGAGCCTTCTACGCTTAAAATACAACCAAACATTCCCCTTAGGGCAAGACAACTAACACCATTATTCTTTTTAACTCTAACACATAAAATGGCACACAAGGACAATTACTTAGTCCAAAAATTAGTCCCCGGACTGTCCAAAATGGGTCTCGAAAATTCCAAACCACCTGGTCCTTAAAGTCTCGGATCTGGCTCACACTACCACTCACTCGGGCCTCACACAACCCATGCCATTTGAATGGCCCTAGACAAGGATTAAACCAAGTAGAGAAGAGTCTACCCATCGGAGTTTTCAAACTCCCCAACTCCGGCCCCTATGTGAAGCCCTCACATGAGGACGGCCTCTTCCTTCTCCGCCCAAATCGCTGGGTCCGATCGTCGAAATCTAGAGAAGTGAGAGCTCCTCACTCTAAAATTTCTCCTCTTTTCTCTATCTTTTCTCGGTTTTATCTCCTGTCTCCTCACCTTCTCTTCTCCTAAACAATTTGGTCAAGATGAGTCAAGAGAACTTGTGCTCTCACTTGCCACATGTCACATTCTAAGAGGCCACTGGGATTAGCTTCATTCTCATCCATCTACTTTGATTTCCTTCCAATCACAGGTCACACATGTCTCTTCTGGGTCCCACTTGAGCTATTTGTTTGACTAGCTCTCCACTTGACATGTGTCTTATCTTGAGCCACTCAAATGCGCTAAGTCTCCTACACTACCTCGCCTCGAGCATGAAATTCTCGACCGGCTCCCCGAATCTCATCGAATTGACGCGCAGAGCCTAGATTGCAAGACAACTCCAAATCCGTGAAGTCCATTTTGTCATCCGAGATTCAGAAAATCTTGATTTTCGACCGAAATTACTATTTTACCCTTCTTTGAAAATCTGAATTCTTCCTAGTTTACACAAGCCAGCACAAGAGGTACCAGGTCATGCGCAGAGTTAGTCAAACACGAGCTCAAGGGGCTATGGCGGACACATGGCATGATGCCATCGAGGAAAATCCCAAAGCAGGGATAAGTGGATAAGGAAATCCAAGCAAACCAATGATGGCTGGGACATGTGGTACGAGAGGACAAGTCCTTCGACCTGCTCCCCAACCTGGATTCAGAGAATAAAAAAGAGTAGGAAAAAAGAAAAGCAGATTGTTTAGAGAGATCAGGTCTAACTTCTCTCTAGATTTACCAGCGATCGGATCGTCGAAACTCGGCTAGCCAAGAGACAAAGTTGCTCCCCACGGCTAGAGCTACAAGTGAATATCGGTTTTGTGGAGTTTCGAAAACTCCGGTAGGTAGGGGTCTTCTCTTACTTGGTTTATTTTTGTCTTAAGAACCATTTAAAATGGATTGAATGGTGTGAGGCCGTGAGTGGCCGTTTGGTCAGTCCCAAAACTTGGGACTGAATGCTGAAATTTTTTAGGACCCATTTTGGACAGTCCCGGACTGCTTTCGGACTGAAAATGGTCCTTGTGTGCTTAATTTGTGTGTTGTTGCTTGATAATTGAATAACATGCAAATTTTGTGTAGGAGGTATAACCATCCGTGAATTGTTTATGTAGCATGTAGTTTATAAATATTCATGTGACATAAAATAAATGCATTGGCATCATGCATTTGTTTATTGGCCCATGTGAGCCGATTTTGGTATTATTGCCTTGAAAGGATAACATGTTGTGTGTTAATTTTTGTTAATATATGCATGTTATATATATTAACATGTGTTGTATGGAAATGACATATTGCATTTCATATAGTATCGTAAGCACTTAGTGTGTGAGTGCATGATACAAATGAGGGTCGCTCAGTCACGAATCTCTCTTTTGCAAAATTATTAAAATAGACATCGAAAAGTTGTCCGAAGAATTGTCGGGAAATCGCTCGGCAGCCACGCGGGTAGCTCCATGAATTGCTCTCGAGAGTTACCAACAACCACTGGGAGGATTGTCCAACGTATTTACATCGAGGTTGCTCATTGAATTAAAACAAATATTTTGTTGAAGATTCCATTTTCATACATGGTATAAGTATCGCAGAGGGAAAGCCTGAGGACTGAGATTAGCTGGATTGGGCATGGTATTGAGGCCGCATCATGCATTTGCGCTAATGTAAGCTTGCTGTTGTTGAGCATGTGAGCTTAGGTGGAAGTAACTCATGGGGAATTCAACTACCGGGCATTGCTCACCCTATCGAGGAAAATTATTTCAAAATAGGAGTGTTCTGAAGATAACGCCTCATTAGAGTCGCTTTTGAGAAAAATTTCCACATGTGGCTTTGATTACGCTTTGTAAAACATGTATGAAATATTACAATTGAAACATGCTTCAGATTAAGAGCGAGGACAACTCTGAAACTATCAATATAGTTGGATATATTTTGGTGAGGTGTTGTAGCCAATGTGCTACTTTACTACGTATGGGTCTCATGATATGAGACACACAAAGCTTCGTGAGGCCGACTGAGTCAACAGACTCCTCGGGAGCAATGGGGGCCACACATTAATTAACACTTATTATATTTCATATTCATAATCGTAATCTAAGTCTAAAGTTACATTAAATATCAAAATAAACATAATATATGCTCATATTTCATACATTAATTAACAAAATTCTTATATTTCATATTCATAATCTCAATCTAAATATAAAGTTGCATTAATTCTCATGAGTTGAAGAAAATGTGTTTTTACATTAATTAACAATTTATTATATTTCTTATTCATAATCATAATCTAAGTCTAAAGTTACATTAAATATCTAAATATACATAATATATATTCATATTTCATACATTAATTAACAAATTTTTATATTTCATATTCATAATTTCAATCTAAATATAAAGTTGCATTAATTATCATATGTTAAAGAAAATGTGTTTTTACATTAATTAACAATTTATTATATTTCTTATTCATAATCGTAATCTAAGTCTAAAGTTATATTAAATATCTAAATATACATAGTATATATTCATATTTCATACATTAATTAACAAATTTTTATATTTCATATTCATAATCTCAATCTAAATACAAAGTTATATTAATTATCATAAGTTGAAGAAAATGTGTTTTTACATTAATTAACAATTTATTATATTTCATATTCATAATTGTAATTCAAGCTCCAGTTATATTAAGATTTAAATATACATAATATATGTTCATATTTCATACAATAATTAACAAATTTTTATATTTCATATTCATACTTCAATCAATATAAAGTTGTACTATCATAAGTTAAAGAAAATGTGTTTCTACATTAATTAACATAAAACATACATAATATATGTCCATATTTACTTTATAATCTAATCTAAATATAGACTTAAATTAAAACTCAAATCTAAATATAAACTAAAATTAAATCTTAATCTAAATATAAACAATCTTAATCTAAATATAAACTTAAATTAATTACTAAATTGCACAAATGTAAAAAAAAAATTGTGACGCCCCATTTCCCGGGGGTCCCGTTGACCACCGTCAACCTGTGGAAAACCTGTGTCTCATATCATGAGACCCCAAACATGAGGTAAATTGGCCACATTGGCCTACACATCATACTCACCAAAATATAATCAACTATATTACCATAGTTTCAAGAGTTGTTACATCACTCTTAATACAAACATATATTAAAATTAAGAATTCTAATACATATTTTACAAAATATATATCAAAGCCACAATCTGGCTTTCTTCTTAAAAGCGGCACGACCTCTAGTGAGTGTCATCTTCCCAAATACTCCACACTAAATAATTTTCCTCGACAGGAGCAATGCCCGCAGTGATAATCCCTACATGGGTTACTCCCCACCTAAGTGCACATGTAATGACAACCAAACACATTCAAGCAAATGCATGATCCTACTTAAATGTCTACATACCCAATCCCATCTCGAGTCCTCATCGACTCCCTCACACGTGACTAAGTCATGTATGAAAATCATTTTCCAAAAAATATTTGTTTTAATCAGGCAACCTTCGATATAAATACGTCATAATCCCGTGAGGTGAATTTCACTGGGTAACTCAATCAAACAATTCATGGGCCCCTCCGACGTGAATTATTGACAATTTTCCCACACAATTCTTTTGGCAATATTCAAAAAATTATTATTTTTAATAATTTTACAAAAGAATTCATCTTGACAACCCTCCGATTTATTTGTCATGCACTCACACCTACTAATTCAGGTGCCCCTAAGGCATATGAAATGCATTATGCCAATTCATATATCCAATTCCAATGGCTCACACACAATTATATTCCATATAATTCAAACCTCAAGTTAACACATTAAATTACATGCATCAACATATCATTTTCCACACAATTCAAGCCATTCATTTTAAGCAAATTCACATGGATGTTTTCGGCCCAACACGCAAAACAAATTCCTTGTGAATAAGTGCGGCTATCCATGCTGACACTCTCATCAACCCTGCTGACTCTTTCGAACCGAAATCCAATGCTTTCCTCGCTCACAACAATCTAAGACCACAATTTAACACACATGTAAAGAACCCAGGGACCATTTTCAAATTAAGATCGCCTCGGATCGTCCAAACGGTCCCAAGATTTTTCAGCATTTAGTCCCAATTTTTGGGACTAACCAAATGGCCACTCACGGCCTCATACAATCCAATTCATTAATAAGGCTCTTAAACAAGGATTAAATCAAATAGGAGAAAACCCCTACCTCCCGGAGTTGTCGAAACTCCACAAAACCGATGCCTCGTGGCAGACCTCAGAACAGCAACTCTTGGCTCGCCTCCTGACCGATGGTCCGATCACCGGGACATTTAGAGAGAAGTCGAACTTTCTCTCTCTAAGATTGCTTCTCCCCTCACCGCACGTACTGTGCAAAACGGAGTAGCGAGATGTTCTTTCCTTCATTTAATTCCCTTTGTCCTCATCACACATGTCAACCTTCCTTCCATTACTGGGATATGATTACCTCATCTTCTTATCCACCTACTTTGGATTTCCATCTAAGTAGGAGATGCCACATGTCCACGTGGGCCCTACTTGCCTCTCCTTGTTTGACTAATTCTACAGCTGACACGTGGCACACTATGAGCCACTCAAAATGTGCCAAGTGTCTCGCACTACCCCCGTTGCTTCGAAAAACGTGAAATTTCAACTATCTCGCATCTCGACGAACCCGACGCAGCTAGATTTCAATGAGACGATTCTAATGGTGAAGTCCATTTCGTCATCCGAGATCTAGAGAAATTCTAGATTTTGACCGAAATTACCATTCTACCCTTTTTCAAAAAATTAGAATTTTCTCGGGTTTTACAAAAATAATTAACATGGAAACATACCTTAAGTTGCAAAAACTATGTATTGAATGGAAGACTTGAACACCAAAAATTGACAAAAATAATATTCTCCAAGACTTTGCACAAATCAAGAATTGTTTGAGAGATAATGAATGAGTTTTGATACGAAAACTAGTGATTTTATGGCTATTTATAAATTTTTTGGAGTCAAACTAGCCATTTTTGGTCAAAACCCCTTTAAAAATGAATTATGGCGCTTGACTTGATTTTAATCAAATCACCGCTATCTTGATCTTAGCCGCTATAAATCAATTGCGGCGCGATAAAGTCAACATTCAAATCCACCATCATATAAAAAATATAGTCGTTGGAATCAAAGGGATTGAAATCTGGCCGTTGGATCAACATGGATTGAATTATGGTCGTCAGATCTGCATGTAGCCGTTGGAGATTTTGAATTTTTGAGACAAAATCTTAGCCTTCCACGTGTCCAACAATTCTGGCCGTCAGATCTAAGTGAATTTTTTACTGATATATCGCCGATATCGACTGATATATCGGCCAAATTGTAAAATTATGCATTTTTTGTTCCACTCGGCCATTTCAGAATCGATATCAGGTCCGATATATCTGCAATAACCAATATATCGACGATATATCACCGATTATCACGTGATATTCGATTTTCCTTCATTCGACTATCGCTTATCGATATCGTCGCGGTGCCCGACACCGATATATCGACGATATATCGCAACATTTTCGCCCTCGTTGTTTGAAACGTATAAGAAACACTTTTTTTATGTGCCTAGTCAATAAGATGGAATTTATTGAGAGATCATGAACGATGTCGTTTGTTATATATATATATATATATATATATATATATAATAATAATAATAATAATAATAATAATAATAATAATAATAATTTTAAAAATAATAGATTGAAGAAATCAAAATCAAATATTTTGAAATATTCTTTATAGATTTTAATTTTTTTTTTTAAATATTTTGTGTAGATTCTAAATTATGTCTTTTTTTATTCAGAGAAAATTTTTAAAATTCTTAAATATGTTATGCAAAAAAGAAAAAGAAAAAAAAAGGGTTTTAAAGTATGAAAGTAAATTGCTTTAAAAAACCCCCCTTAAATTTTTTTTTTTTTTTTTTTGACAACTAATTTTCCTTCTTTTCAATTTCCTTAATCCATCCCTTTAAAAAATTAACTCAAACGCGAGGACAAAAAATCCAAAAAAAGACAAAATAAAATTGATTTGTTTTTTTGAAATAGAAATTTCATTGATTCGAACTAACAAGACATCCGAACAGACACACAACTGCTAAGTGCTAAGCAGGTCTTAAGAATAAAAGAGACTATGATCAAGTGGAGAGATATCAAGTTTGACTTGTTGCCAAAGGGTTTAACCAGAAAAAAGGAATTGAATACACATAGACATTTTTTCCCGTATCCACGAAGGATTCTTTTAGAATCATTATGGCGATTGTGACACATTATGACTTGAAGTTGCATTAGATGGATGTCAAAACTACTTTTCTAAAATGTGACGGTTTGAAGATCTCGTGATATGGTTCAACCACTGGTCTTTCAAAGAACTTTGGGAATGGTAATTTGGCTCAGAAGCTTGAAGTCGATTTATGGTTTTAAGCAAAAGCCAGGCACACATATAAAGTTTGATGAGGTTGTCATTAGAAATGGTTTTAAAGATAATGTTATCGATAGTACATATATACGGCTGTCATCGGGAGAAATTTTATATTTCGTGTCATTTGTTGATGACATACTCGCTACTAATGACACTTCAGGAAACCCAAAATCCAAGATTCGGATAAAGTGGTAAAAATAAATTTTGCTGAAAATACGAATTTTTCTAGATCTCGGATGACGAAACGGACTTCTCCGTTGAATTCGTCTCACGAAATTTAGCTACCACATCGATTTTCGTTGGATTCCGAGGTGGTCGGGATTTCACGTTTTTCGAGGCGTGAGGTGTCGGATGACACATGCATGATAAGGATGCCACTCGCACCATAAAAGCGTGACACTTGGCACTAAAGCAATGGCTCACACTAGCCATGTGTGGAAAGGAATCTCATGGCTCACAATGAGCCACTTGAGTGCATGATGTCATAAGGGGAATTATGAAATAAAGGAAGAAATATGGAAAAGGGAGAGCCACACCTTTAATTTGAGGAAATGGGGAGGCAATTTCCTCCCATTGACCGAATGATGATTTCTCCAAAAGTGCTTATAAAAAGGACCCTGTACGAGAAGAGAAATGAGAGAAATGAGGAAACGGTAACAAAAAGAGTAGTGAAAAGAAAAGGGAAAAGGAAAGAAAAGAAAGGAAGGAAAGAAAACAAAGAGAAAGAACTGTGAGAGAAAAAAAGTGGAGTGAAATGAAAGGAGGAAAGGGAAAAGATTTTCCCTGGTTTCGCTACGACGCTCGAAGTTCGAAAGAATTAAAGTTGGTGCACGCAAGGGGATCTACGTGTGGACACCAAAAGTCGGAGTTTCGACAAACTCAAGAGGCAGGATATTTCCTACTGTTTACTTTAGCCTAAGGGCTTTATAATGGTAGGGTCGCTTGTGGAGGCCACGAGAGGCCATGTAAATTATCCAAGCTTTGGGAATTAAAGGGTATGGATTTCACGACCTAAGCCACCTTTTCTTTGACCGCGGGAGTTGTGGTTTGAATTAGAAACCTAAAGTTTCTATGTATCAGTATGTTTGATGTGATGACAAGATTGGAACCAAATGGTCTACGGTTGAAAAGGTGGCCGTGAGGTACCTCGCTGAATGGTCCCAAGTTGGTGACCCACCGTGTGTTGCTTGTCAATAACATGCGCAGGAAATGTTATATCATGCACGCTGATGTATTAATATAGTTTGTAATGGAGTAGATTATATGTATAAATTATAATTTTCCACGCGTAAATGTTTCATGAAAATATTCATGCATGTAACATGAGGAAAATGCATCGCATCACGTACTTCATACGCACCTGGGCCACATCGCCGCCCGTGTGGGTGCAGGTAAGGCTTATTCATCACTGCTGGTGAATGGGTCGTGAACTCGAAAATGGACAAAGTCCAAGGTGTAGATTCGCTGCTGCAGTAAATGATCAAAATGATAAATTACATGTTTCAAGGGCAAGTCAGTAGATCACCCCCCCCCCCTGTGTGAGTCCACAAAAGCACTCACTGCTGGGACATGAATCCCGACGATGTAAGTTCGTAAAACAAGCTGAAAAAGGCGTGCGCTGGCCCCACGGTGTAAACCCTAAATCCGCGGACCCACAAAATAAAGGAAAAGACTTTGATAAATAAATTGAGGGTGGTCCAATGGTTAGTCATGGCATAAGACACAAATGACTTGTTTTAACCACACTCGGGCAAATTAAGTGTGAGGGAGCTCATTGGGACCTCGTGTGTGAGTACTTAGGTCAGATCTCACGCATGATATGTATTTCATATAATAGAAAAAATAATCGTATTTAAATGTGATTTGGATTGCTTATATATGCCATTGCATATGCATTTTAGGTGGGGAATAACCCTTGTAGGAAAATTTTCTACTGGGCTTTGCTCACCCCGTCGTGGGACCCCCTTTCAGGTACAGAGACTATCCAGGGAGATGGTACATAGTAGAGGTAGCTTTTGAGAAGGAAGCCGAAATGTGGCTTTGAGTAAATATTTGTAAAAATGTGTAAATCTTTTTGTAGAACAAACATGAAAACTAATAAATATAGTTGATTAATTTGGTTTTATGAGTATGGATGTATGGGCCCCATGTGGCTCTTTTACTCATGTGTAGGTCTCGTAACACGAGACATATGATTTTTCTTTTCGTCGACTTAGGTAGTCAACTGAATTTCTGTTGGGGCGTCACAACACCGACTACCGGGTCGAGACAGCAGATGTCAGGCAACCATTTTGACATGAAAGATTGGGTGAGCCTTTTTTTGCATCAAGATTGTTCGAGATAAGACTAATCATGTGTTGCAGTTGTCTTAGAGAGCCTATATCAATAGGATCCTTAAGAGTTATGCTATGCACAATTTTTCTCTTGGAAGTGTACCAGTCACGAATGGTGAAAGACTTTCCAAGGACCAGTGTCCCAAGAATGACAGAGTAAAGATGACAATGAAAAATGTTTGTTATTCTTCAGTAGTGGGTAGTTTGATGTATGCTCAAGTTTGTACACGGCCTGACATATCTTTTGTCGTGGGTGTGCTTGGTAGATTTATGAGCAATCCTGGTCTTATTCATTAACAAGCAGTTAAAAAGGTCTTTAGGTATCTTCAAGGTACTAAAGATCGTATGTTTGAGCATGGATCGCTAATTCAACTACCTTAATGTAGTCAGTTATAGTGATGCGCATTTTAAAAGTTGTGGATATAAGAAATCTACCATCGATACATATTTGTTCCTGACAAGAAGAGCTATGGTTCATGAGTGCCAAACACCCATGATAACATTCTTTGACTATGGAAGTTAGACATGCGGGTATGTTATGAGGCTACTCATGCAAGCCAGGTTTCTAATTTTATTCGTGAATTTGGAAGTAGTTGACTCAATTGAGAGGCCTATTATGATGTATTTTGATAATACTGCATCAGTGTCTTACTCCAATAATTTAAAAGGTACCTTGGGTATGAGGTACATTGATGTAAAGTATTTTGTGGTAAAGGAGAAAGTTGAAAAGGGTCTCATTACTGTTGTTCACACTCCGACTTACAGGATGGTGGTAGATCCACTGACCAAGGCCTTACTGGTAGGCATATTTGAGGAGCATGTGTGACACCCCAAAACCAGGGTATCCGTTTGTGACGCCCCATCTCCGGGTGTCCGCTGACCACCGTCAACCTCGCTTTAAAATCTATACGCCCTTTATCACAAGACGTACACCCGAGTAAAAATGTACTCGGGCTCATAAAACCAATACTCATAAAATAAACATCACAATCCATTCCTCCACCATCTCCCAATAATTCAATATTGACATATCTTTATACAAACATATATTAAAATCTACAATTATAATACATGTTATATCCAAAAGATCAAACCATAAACCTAAGCTCAAAATCAGCCTCTAAATGAGCCGGTCTCCTGGCGCCCCAGCTCAAAAAATGTCTAGACAGGAGCAATGCCCAGTAGTGGAATTTCCTACTTGGATTACTCCCACCTACGCAATGCAATGGCACACCAAACATTCAACACATGCTAATATATCACCTATGCATATATTAACAAAATTAATTCCATAAATCATGCTATTCCAAGCCATAACAATAACATAAGATTAGCTCATGGGCTATAGACAACTTCTATTGCTCATCTTGGAACCGCCCACAAAATCACAATCAGCATGTTATTTACTCATGACAATAACACAACATCACACAATCACGCAAACAGTCCGTGGACTGTCCAAAACCATTCTAGGGATTTCTTCACTCGGTCCAAATCTGAATCAAACCACCTACCTCCAGCCTCAACAAATCCTCATCCATTACATTTTCGCCCTTAAACAAAAAGAAAGCAAGTAGAGAAAAACCCCTACCTGAGTTTATCAACTCCCAACCGGGTTCACGCTAAGCTCGGCCGTGAGGGATCAACTCTCCCTCTTGCCCGCTTCCCGACACCAAATCCGATCGCCGAATTTTAGAAAGCAGCGAGCCTCTCTAAACCCTCCCCTTCTCCATCTCTCCGTCTCGCTTTCCTCTCTCTTTCTTTCCTTCCCTCCCAAACCAAAGTTGGAAGACTCGTAAAGAGGGATTTATTATCGCCACGTGTCCATTTCTACTGGACACCCTGATTACCTTATCACCTTATCTCTTCTAACTTAGATTTCCCTCAAATGGCATGACGCCATGTAAATCACATGTGAGCTCCACTTGAGCTCACGTTCGACTCTCCCATAGCTTGACACGCAGCCTCTCGCCACTCATAAAGTGCCGCGTCCCGCATTCTATACGTGTCTTCGAAAACGTGAAATTCCAACCGTCTCTAATTCAACGAATTCGACGCGGTAGCTAGATTTCGCGAGACGATTCCAACGGTGAAGTCCGTTTCGTCATCCGAGATCTAGAAAAATTTCGGATTTTGACCGAAATTACCATTTTATCCCTCCTTAGGAAATATGGATTTTCCGGGGTCTCACACCGTTGACAACCCGTCAACCCGCGGAAATCTACATGTCTCACGTCATGAGACCCATACATGTGTAAAACGGCCCAATAGGGCCCACACATCCATACAACACAAAATGTATATTTTATACAAAAAGAGTTCAATTACAATTTGTTTTGATTGCAAATTATCCAAAACTGGGTCTCTTGCCTAGGTTTTTACAAAAGTACATAATAAGGCCACATGTAATATTTCTTCACCTCTAAGTGCCCTGTGACAAAGGTCCCATCCCTGTGTGTGTCTTCTACTTCTGAAATAGTTTTTCCTCGATGCAGAACAATGCCTCAAGAGTGAGAAATTTTCCTACTTCGTTACTTCCCCACCTAAGTGCCTGGGTGTAATGGCACACTAACATTCAACACATGTTATACAATCCGTGTTAATTATACTAAGCATGTATATATTAACAAACTTACATGTTATTCAATTATAGCAATAACATAAAATTAGTCTACGGGCTAATATACAATCCGACCATTCATCTCTGAACCGCCCACAAAATCACAATCAAGATGTTATTCACTCATGCAAGAACAACATCACACAAGCCACACGACGCCTCAGGATACCCAGAACCACACTGTGGATTTCTTCACTCGGTCCAAATCTGGAACCAAAACCATGACCATCGAAGCCTTAACAAATCCCTACCCATTAAAAATGACTCTGACAAGGAGTAAAACAAGTAGAGTAAAACCCATACCTTTCTAGCTTTGTCGAAACTCCCCAAAACTCCAGACTCCACGCGTCAGTCTCTCGCTCGTGGGAGCACCGTTTCGCCTCATCTAAACCGACTCCGGTCCGATCACCGGAACTTGCAGGCGTGTTTTCTCTTAAAATCCATCTATTTTCTCTTCTCGTTGTCTCCTCCTTCTCTCCCAAACCAGATCGTCTAGATGGAGGTCAAGAAAAAGTCTTCCATGCCACTTGTCACTCACCTATTCGCTACTTCGGATTACACCTTACTCCTTATCCATCTACTATTGGATTTCCCTCAAATGGCATCATGCCATGTGTCCACATGGGCCCCACACTTGGGCTCATGTTTGACTTGCCCACAGCTTGAAACATGGCGCCTCTTAAGCCACTTACAAGGTGCCAAGTGTCCCGCATTCCTCTACGTGTCTCGAAAAACATGAAGTCCAAGCGTACAAGATTTGTGAAATTCGACATGGTAGGCACCAGATTTCGAGACGATTCCAACGGTGAAGTCCGTTTCGTGCATCCGGATCTAAAGGAAATTCTGGTTTTGATGCATTACCATTTACCCTTTTAGAAAATTAAATTTTCGATGTCTCCACGACATGTGTCACAGTATGGGATTCTTAGAGCGGAGTTGAGGTATTTGTGGAGTTAGTAAGAGTTTATTATGTATTATGCAGTAATATCCATGTTAAGTATTATTTATTTATTCGAGTATTTTTTATACATTGATGGATTTTGTAACACCCTTATCTCGGAGGTCCTGTTGACAACCAATCAACTTCACGAGCTTGTAAATATCGGGTGTCGATAATACCATCATTATCTCATATATTAAGACCCATTCCTGCATATGTAATTCATAAATATATAAAAATATATGAAAGACTATTTAACCAACAGTCCATTTAATAGTCCTTTTATACAACAAAAAGGTATACATGTTTTGGTTTTGCTCGAATATAATATGAGACAAAAACAAAACAAAGCTGCATCTGGCTTTCATCCCTCATGCGGAGTCCCATATGTGGGTGGAGCCTTTACCCACTTAGGACACATTACTGAAAGGGGTCTTATGACGGGGTGAGCAATGCCAAGTAGAAAGTTTTTTCTAAGAGGTTACTCCAGCAAAATGCACATGCAATGGCGTATATAAACATCAATCACATTTCATATAATTTATGCAGCATTATAGCGAGAAATGTTAAGTAATCATGTATGAGATCGACCCTGTGCTTACAGCACGAGTCTGACTAACTCCCCCACACCTATAATTGCTAAATGTGAAACCAACAGGTGGTATTTGCTTCATTAATCATTGGACATATAATTTAATTTATCATTTCATGATTCTCTTTTCCTTTTATGGGCCACGAATTTTCCGGTTTTCACATGGGACATATACGCCTTTCAACATTTTGTGAACTTGTGTGGGATTCATGTCTAACGATATGAATAAAATTTGGGTCTTTCACCACGGCGAAGTCTGCCCCAACTTGCTTCGCCCTGAAACATGTAATTCTCACATTTTGATCAATTTACACATCCGTGGTTCAACCTTGAACTTTGTCCCATTTTAAGAGCTCATTCACCAACACGGTGAATACTCAATACCATGCGCCAGCACCAGGCTCAAATACGATGTGACGTGCATATGAAATGCATGATCTTGTCGCTTTTCCTTCATGTTACATGTATATATGAGTGCTATGAAACATTAGTACCATAGACAATTATAATTTTTACATATAATTTCCATTTTATCACCCATTTCCATGTTAATACATCATGCGACACATATTAACATGATTTTTTACACCTATGACATGTTGATTTAATATTTTACAACACTAACTTACAAAAATGGCCGTCCTGAGACCTACATAAAACAGGGCACCTCTTGTCCCTTCACGGTTTGTCAGCGAATTACTGTGATATCAAGACACACCACATAACCCGAAAACATTAGTCTCGAAATCAAAACCAAACCCGAACTCAGTCCGAAACTACCCGAAAATAGTGAAATTTGCTTTGGACTATCCCAACAGTCCCAAAATTCAGCCCAAATTGTCCAAAAAGCAGTCGAAATTCAGGATGTCGAAAAAGTCCCAAAATTCTAAAATTCCTACACTTAGTTCAGGAGTGGGGCCCAAGAATTCTGACCTTTCCATGACCTTCAAGCGATAAAGCCATTAAATGGCCTTAGGCTAGAAATCACACAAATAGGAAAATTCCTATGTGGGCTTTAATGAAACTCCAGATTTTGAGTATCTGTGGCGCTCTTAGTAAGATCAACTTGCCTTTTGCTCGGTGAAAACCTACGGTGCGATTTAAAGTAGTTCTTAGAAAGAAGCGAAGAAAGAAAAAAAATAAAATTTCTCTCTCTCTCTCTCTCTCTCTCTCTCTCTCTCTCTCTCTCTAACGCTCTCCCTCTTCCTCTCCCGTCTCTTTTGACTTTTCTTTTTTATTTTCGTTTTTATCTTTTTTTCTTATTATTATTATTATTATTATTATTATTATTTGGATATATGGCTCATATTGTCTCATTTGGGTCCTTTTTTTTTTTGCCCTAAAACAATTTATTTATTTTCCGTTCACTTTCCATTTCCTAACTTCCGAGATTTTTGTAAAAATTAGTCCACAGTAATTGGCGACTTATCTGAAATATAAATGTAGGTCATCTCATAATTCCAATGAAATTTTGATTATTAGGTTTTGTTAGGCGAATCAAGCGGCGCGGTTGTTTGTCATCAGATCTAAGAAATTTTCTAGAAGCTACGAACCATTCTAGCAATTTATTATTATTATTATTATTTGCCATTTTCCTGAAAATTTTTAATTTTCCCGGGTTTTACAGATTTGGATCGTTATTTATTTATGAGATGATTTATTTTACATATTATTGCTCCTCATATTCATAGGCTTGTTTGAAACTTTTAGTGTAAAACCCGAGAAAATTCTAATTTTCTGAAAAATGGTAAAATGGTAATTTCGGTAGAAAATCCGGAATTTTTCTAGATCTTGGATGGAGAAACAGACTTCACCATTGGAATCGTCTCACGAAATCTAGCTACCACGTCGAATTTCCTCGAATTCCGAGATAGTCGAAATTTCACGCTTTTCGAGGCAATGGGGGTAGTGCGGGACGCTTGGCACAGTTTGAGTGGCTCAAGAGGTGACACATGTCATGTACATAATTAGTCAAACCAGGAGAGACAAGTGGGGCCCATGTGGACATGTGGCATCTCCTAAGTGGATGGAAATCCACCATTATGGATAAGGGATGGGATGTAATCACAGGAATGGGCGATAGTAGAGGCGACGTGGCCAAGAGGGAAACCCTCACTTTACCAACTTGACCCAGTTTGGGTGGGGGAAAAGAGGGAAAATAGAGAGAAAGGAAGAGAGAAAGGAAGGGATTTTGAAGTCTTAAGCTCTCTCTAAACCCCTACGTGATCGGACCATCAAATCTGGCAAGCGAGAGACAAAGTTGCTCGCTCTAGATACATGCGTGGGCCACCGAGGCCCCCAGTGGAGTTTCGACAAACCGTGAGGTAGAGGTCATCTCCTACTTGGTTTAATCCTCATTTAAGATCCTTGTTGATGGTTGGAGTGTTTTGAAATTTGAAAGAGTAAAATAGTTTCGGTTCCGGAGTGGAGCCGCCCAGAAGCTACAGACGATTTTAAGACCTAGGGTTGTCTTTGTTCACATGAATGTGTGTGGTTTGTGTTTTTCTTCAGGCGAGTTCAAATGAATTACTTAAATTGTTTATTAAGCCATGTGAGCTAATTTTGAGTGTTAAGCATGAATGAATACCTTGTGTTGTTGTGTGTTAGAATTTTGTTAATATATACATGCTTGATATATATATATATATATATATATATATATATATATATATATATATATATATATATATATATATTAACATGGTGTTGGAAATGACATAATGCATTTCCTTGTACCTTGAGCACCTAGAATGGTTAGTGTGAGTGCATGACATGAATTAAATCGGAGGGTTGTCCAAAAGAAAAATTCTTTTTCATAAAAAAAAAAAAAACAAAATTTTATCGGAAAGTTGTCCAAAGAATTGTGTTGGGGAGAAGGTGTCCCGTAGTGCGTCGGAGGGACCCATGAATTGTTTTGGAGAGTTACCCAATAAATTCACCTCGGAGGATTGTCCAACGTATTTATATCGGAGGGTTGCTCACAATTAAAAACAAATATTTTTGTTTGGAAACGATTTTCATACATGGCATAAACATGAGTGAGGGAGTCGGTGAGGACTTGAGACATGAGATTGGGCATGTAGACATTCGAGTAGGAATTATAAATTCACTTGAATGTGTGTGTTTGCCATTGCATTGCACTGAGGAGGAGAGTAACCCTTGTAGGAGATTATCACTACTGGGCATTGCTCACCCCGTCGTGAGATCCCCCTTTCAAGTACAGGGAGTGTTCAAGAAGATGACACTCATTAGAGGCCGCTTTTGAGAAAAAAACCGACATGTGGCTTTGATTACGTTTTTGTAAAACATGTATGAAATATTACAATTGAAACACGTTTGTATTAAGAGTGATGTAACAACTCTTGAAACTATTGTAATATAGTTGGATATATTTTGGTGAGTATGTTGTGTAGCCCAATGTGGCCATTTTTACTCATGTATGGGTCTCATGATATGAGACACATAGGTTTCCCGCAGTTTGACATTGGTCAACGGGACCCTCGAGATTTGGGGCGTCACATTTAGTCTTTGTATAATAATGCGTTGATCGCATATCTTTATGATAAGTCGGACTACTAGTTTGGAATTATATTATTTACTATAATGTCGATACACAATATGCTCGGATGAAATGGGATTGTGTGTTGGAGGATTGGATGCAATTAGGTAAATCTCTACTATCTAGACTAAGTTTATGACATGAAAAGTACTCGGTTGAAATTAGAGCTGGTAAACGGGGCTGGCCCAACCCATTTCGGGCAGCGGGCCAAAACGGGTTGGGTTAATCTGGCACATTCTAGCTTTTGATCAGCCCAACCCAGCCCATGCATGTTGTGGGCTAAAACGGGCCAAAACCTAAAAAAATGTTAAATTTTTTTTTTTACAAATTCTATCATTCTTCAAATAAAAATAAATAATACATAAATATATAATAATAATTAATATATAAAATAATTGAGTCTAAAGAATATAATAATATTAAACAAACTTAAATAAATAAATAATGCTAAATCATTGTTATATCAAAAGTACCAAACTAATTAGCTAAATAATATCAAAACAATAAAGTAACAACTTAATAACATCTCTGAAAAAAAAAAAACTTTAAAATATCAAATGATATCTTATATGCCTTTGCATTTCATTCTCATCCTCATTATATCCAATAATAACATGTGACTCTACATTTGAAAGATGTACATCTTTGATATTGAGTCATCATCATCTATTAATTAAATTTTTAGAATGTTAATAATATAAATTTTATTTATAATTGGAATAAAAATATATATATTTTTTCCAAAAATGTATCTCAACTGTATAATAATGAAATAACCTATTTGTTTTGAAAATTCATCTCGGTAGAAGATATAATCATGTTAAGGAAGAAATAAGTGTATAATTTTTGTTAATTATCTTAAAAATAAAAATATTATGTTATTAACACTAGATTAAGTATAATTTTTGTTAATTATTTTAAAAATAACAATATTATGTTATTAACACTAGTTTAAGTAATAAAATTGTTTACAATATACTAATAATTTAGTTATTAAATTTAATTTAATTTATAAATTAGTACAACTTCATTTTTATAAAAAAAAAAAAGCATATATGATTAAATAAGATTTAAAGGATAAATACAAAAAAAATGAAATTATAAATATTTAAAACAAGATTAATGAAAATATATTCAATATTAAAACTGTAATTTATTTAATTCAAATGCATTCCATAATTTTTCATACAAGATAGTTTTAAATATTAAATTATCATATAAATTATATTAAAAAGTTACATTTAAAAATTGAAAATAAAATAGTTAAAAAAATTTAATATATTAATCATATACTGTAATAATAATTATTATTATTTTTAAAATCTTTATACAGATTTGACTCCATGTTAAATACCAAAATATCAATTTTTGTAGATGAATAATTCAAAATCCCAATTACTAAGCTAGTTACTTAAAAAAATTAAATAAAGATTTCGGGCCAATCGGGCTAATCGGGCCAACCAGGAAAAAAAACCCACATGGGCCATGGGCAAAAACGAGTCGGGCCAATTTGACTTGATTTTATTCAGACCTTAAATTTTATAGCCCAATCATCCAAAAAGTCAGGATAAAATGGGCTGACCCATTGGGTTTAACCCATATTACCAACTCTAGTTGAAATGGTATTATGTTTGGGAGATTTATTGAGAGAATCTATACTACCTGGTATAGCATATATGTTGTTGTGCCTTGTTGGCATGCGATATATATTTAGATGAAACGGTATTTTATTTTGGGAGATTATGTAGTAAGTGAGTTTTGGATAATATCTATATGTGTTGATGATTATACAGTTCTAGTGGGGGAACGTTAGATAAATAATTTTGTTGACTTAACATAATCAGTTACTCACTTATTAAGCCAAATTATGTCATTAATGAGACAGGCTTGTTTACTATTTTGTAGTAGGGCCCTTAATCACACACTTTCTATAAGACTCCAGTTGGCCCATTGGATTGGAGAACCAACTCTCTTTAAAAGCCCATTATGACTTGTACAAACTATAAAAAGCCTAGGGTAAGTAAACAATGGTATGTTGTATTGTGGTGATTTAGGGTTTTTAGAAATCACATATTGGTTTGACAGTAGTGTATCAATAAGCACTACTTTTATGGTGTTTTCTGTCTCATAGGATTTCAGATATGATTTATCAATGGCTGCATTTGAAGGTTAGTATATTTCATGCTTTAAAGGAATTAATATGCATATTTTGATTCGTATATTTAATATGTTCTTTCATTTCGGCTAGGACATGGCAGAAAAACAAACTTGCCTCAATAAATCATCTTGTATGTTAAATTACAATGTTTGTCTCTAATCTTTAGCTTGCTAATTTTTTTCTTTAAAACTTTAAAAATACCATGGGTAGGATGTTCAAGGTTAATTTTCTCTCAAAGTTTTAACACCAAATGATATTTGTAGCGCCCAATCAGAAATTAAGTTTGACAACTGTCAACCCGCAAAATGTCGTGGATGTCGAATGCTTAGACGCCACTCATAAAAATCGACGGGAGTCTCCTTTCTACGGGAGCTCTACCCAAGAAGTACAAAACTGTCCCAACGATTAACAATGACCACAAGGGGTCCACATGTGAGTGATAAAATAATGGCCACTATTTTGCATCAATACTCACAAAATACATCAACTATATACAATAGTTCAAGAGTTAATAAATTACTCTTTATTTAACATATATTAAGATTTACAATTTTAATACATGTTATACAAAATGAAAATACCAAAGTCACAATCCGGATTTCTTCTAAATGCGGTCTCTAGTGAGCGTGATTAGTACCCAAAAAGTGCTATTTTGAGTCCTATTCAAGATAGGTTTTGAGTGCTTTTTGCGTACTAATCATGTAAATTAAGCCAATTGGCAAGTGCGAGGTCTATTTAGTGTTACTGATTTGGTTTCGAGGTTGTTTTTGGTAGTTTTGCGGGTTTTGAGAACTTGTTCGGCAAGCAGCCCCGTGTGGTCTTGAATGCGGGAATTCTCGGTGATTTCATCACCCAAAATGAAGAAATGTCAAATTAGGTAATGAATTAGAAGATGAGCGTGCGGGCGGCGGGAGGCAAAACATGATTTTCGCGCCATTGCGAAAATTTCGCAGGGTGCGAAGATTCGCAACCATAAGCGAAAATTCCTCAACCATAGCGAAATTTCGCAATCTGGCGAAATTTCGCTATCTATTACAGCTAAGCTAGCGAAATTTCGCTATCATAGCGAAAGTTACTGTGCATAGCAAAAATTTGAATTTTCGCTATGCCTTGTATTTTCGCTATGATAGCGAAATTCACTGCATAGCAAAAATCATTCCCCTGTGTTTTGATTCCAAATGACCTCATTTTGTATAATTCCCATTTTGTCCCTATTGTAATCATGTATTTTAGGTATTTTTGGTATTTCACACAATTGGGTTGGCTATATAAGCCACCTTATAGTAACCACTAATTTTAATTTTTATCCAAGCTTTCCCGCGACTTTTGGTTTTAGGTTACATTTGCTCTCTTCTCTCTTCTTTCTCTCATTTTCTTGGCTTGAAACACCCTTGAGGATGACAACTCCAGGGATGCTTGGCCTAAGCCTCAAAGCCTTGAGGGTGACTGCCTTAATTTCGCTATGCCTTGTATTTTCGTATGATAGCGAGAGTGTACCTCTTAAAATCATTCCATGTGTTTTGATTCCAAATGAAGCAGCCTCATTTTGTATAATTCCCATTTTGTCCTATTGTAATCATGTATTTTAGGTATTTTTGGTATTTTACACAATTGGGTTGGCTATATAAGCCACCTTATAACTTTTTAATTTTATCCAAGCTTTCCGTAGCTTTTGGTTTTAGGTTACATTTTGCTCTCTTCTCTCTCTTCTTTCTCTCATTTTCAACGGCCAAACACACCCTTGAGGATGACAACTCAAGGGATGTAACCTTTAAACCTCAAAGCCTTGAAGAGGAGGTGACTAAGCTTGGTTATTGGTGGTTTGTTTTATTATTATCATGCTTTAAATGAAGCAGTGCGCATTTATGATCAAGCTTTTCAAACTAGGGTTTAATGCTATTTAATGTCTTTCCTTTACTGGTCAATACTTGTCATGCTAGGGTTCGAGTGCATTCTTAATGGTAGATGCACCGACATTCTTCTAGATGTCATTCTGAGCCATTAAAATGAGGTTAAATGCTAGAGTTTTCAAAGTGATTGGAGCAGTGAATGCTTCGAGTATATGATTGTGGACTCAAATAGAGGTGTTTTTAGGGTTAGGTTTATAGCTAAACAAGATCGATTTTGGCCTTGACTATATGTCATTTGCCCTAATGCGAGGAAATAACCCGAGGACATCTTAATAACCCCATTTTATCAAGCTAGTGACCCAAGCCTTCAAGGTTACCATTTCACACTTTATTTTAAGCTATTTCAGTTAGCCCAGTAACACCAACTCCCACACTTTTCAATGCAAATCCAAAAATCCAAACAAAAGTCTCACCATTTTCAAACATGATACGAATCATTTGTGGGATGAAAACCCATCCCCGTGTTCGATACTGAACTTGTCTATCTTTGCGATGAACGACTACGTGATGGGAGGAAAATAGGAAACAAATTTTGTTGATTCGGGATCACCCTACCGTGTACCAGATCTGCGATATTTATTCTGGGGATGGTGCCCGAACTACGAGATGATGAGTTGATTTGTACTTATGTCCATTCTGATGTTGGTGATACACAACCACTTTTTGAATTTCGTTTTCAAAATTCTGAGTTTTCTTTACTTAGCGATTATTACTGCTTTGTTTTATTTTTCTGATCCGGTTTTTGTTTAGCTAACCTTGATCACAGCAAGCCTCTTTGTTGTTCTTTGTTTTATCTCATTTTGTGTTCTGGTGTTTATGCGACAACAGGATAGATGAATGTCGGGAGTAGATTGCAAAGAGTAGTGCACCGAGTTGAGGCAAAGTTTGTGAAATCGGTGTGCCACGGTGACCAAATGGATCCTGCACCGAGGAACGACAAAGTCAACAAGCAGCCCCTATGAATCCAACAACATACAAGTCAATGAGGGACCACATACACCCTCTTTAGAGTTGAATTCTCCTTCACACTGCGTCAGCACCTCTGAGGGATGTAGCGGTGAGACCTTATTTGGTGCCCTGCTTCCCCACGTTTCATGGTATGGAAAATGAAATCATACTCACACATCGGAGTTTTGAGGAAGTATGCATAACTTTTAGGAGGGTATAACCGATATGGAGTTGTTGAAGTTGAAGGCATTCCCATTAACCCTCGGACAAAGCCAAAATATGGCTCCGATTCTAACAGTAGAAAGCGATTAGAAATTGGGCGATCTTGAGCTGAATTTTGAAGAAATTCTTTAGTACAACCAGACCAACGAGTTTGAAGAGGCGGATCTCGCCTTTCGACCTAGGCAATGAAATTCTATCGTGGTAAGGAGAGGTTCATGGAGACCATCAATGCATGTCCACACCATGGTTTTGATACATGGATGCTAGTGAATCATTTTTATGATGGTATGTCCCCTGCCATGAAACAACTGCTAGAGAAAAAATCCAGATGAAGCCATGGATTTCTTGAATTATGTGGCTAAAACTTCCAAGGCTTGGGATGAACGAATCCAGTATTTGAAAGAATGGCGGAAATCGACCCACGAAGGGAGGCATTTATGCTTTAGAAGATATGGAGATGAAAGCAAAGATATCAGCATTAACTAGGAAGGGTGGAAGAGCTAGAAGGAAAAAGGCTACATGGTGCAAGCGTTATTGAAATCTGCAATTTAACCCGTACATAAATTACCAATCCAGGCCACAGAAGAACCTTGTCCGTTGCTCCCTCGGTAAGAGATTTGATGTCGAAAGCGTAACGTGCGGTGGGCGATCTGGCCAGCGACCCGATGCCACAGTAGCCAGCGATACACTTATGAAATCCCCGATTAGAGGGAACCACTTACTAATCTCTCTTGGAAACCTAACCCCCCTACATATGTGCCTCTTGGTGCCAAATAATAGTTTGGTTCCTCACCTCAACCACGGCCATCTTCATCCCCTGTTGAATAAGCTATCTTAAATTTGAGCAAGGTGGTAGGCAATTTTGTGGAAGAGCAAAAGGGAATCAATGTACAATTGGCTTAAAGAATAGATCTTTATGGAAAGCACCACGAACGAGAAATAGATGGAGGCAGAAACCTTAATCAGAGATAGATAACCTACGGTACTCTATCACCGGGATTAACAATTCTTGGAGGTACAAGAGAAAAGGAAGATTCCTTCCCGAACCTTGCCAAATCGAGAGTCCATGAGATTGGTTCTTCCAGCCTTCGAGTTTGGATGAAGTAAAGGCCATCATCTTTGAGAGTGGAAAAGAGAAATTGAGCAACCAGTGCTGCCATTTTTCGAGCGAGAAAGAAAGGAGGGTTTGAGCGGAGAGTAATGTCGGTGAAGATTCGGTGAAGAAAACAATACCCCCTCCATTTCCCCCGAGCCTAAGAAGCGAGAAAAATTCCAAACCAAGGCTGAAATTTGGGAAGTGCTAAGGCAAGTGAGGTAAATATTCCTTGCTTGACATGATTAAAGCGAGGTCCCGACTTATGCAAAGTTCTTAAAGGACACCTGTACGAGTGAGAAAGGGTTAGGTATTGAAAAGAAGCATTCCACTAGCAGAAAGCTGATCGATTACCATCATCTGAGCAAGACCCCCCGATTGAAATACAAGGATCCGGGGATCCCCCACAATATAAGTCAACATTGATTGGGACTTACGCAAGACAAAGCAACATTGAACTTGGGGGCGAGTGTAAACCTCTTGCCATATTCGGTGTATAAGCGATTAGGTTTAAATTGAACTTAAGCTTCTGACATCACTTTATCATTGGCGGAGTCGATCGATTGAAGATTCCTAAGGGAATGGTTTAGGATGTGTTGGTAAAGGTGGACCAAATTCTACTACCCGAGTGGACTTTGTAGTGCTTGTCTCAGAGCCCGATAGCAAGTGGGCCTAATCATGTGCTAATTATTCTAAGAAGACCATTTTTGGCCACTTCCAATGCAATAATTAATTGTCGGAATGGAGTCATGCAGCTCACATTTGGCAACATGACATTGGAGCTCAATATTTTTCACTTGAGTAACAAGCACAAGCTAGTGGAAGATGACAAGCAAGAAGCTGATGAAGTCTGCTTAATTGGTCAAAATGCAGTGAAACCGAATGTCCATAAATTGCAAGAATTGGTTAAGGAAAATGAAACAATTGGTGGAGGATTGAATGCTTTAGTCACTCCTGCAGAGTCAATGATCATTGATCACCCGGTGAAGAAGTTCAGCGAGAATGGACCCGAGCATGAAGGGCTGCGACGAGGCGATCACGGGGTTAGGAGCTCCTCCTCCTTGACCCCCCATGAATGAATTAGTGAAATTGGGCTGATTTGGTCTTCACAAAGGCCAAACTGCAGCTCAAATATTTTGGGTTCCTAGTTATTTCGTTTAATTTTTCAGTTTGTTTTATTTTTAGTAATTTCTTTGTAATTTTGGCTAAACATAAAAATCGTAATTTTTAGTAACCATTATGTTAATTTTATTTTATTTTCTTTAGGTTTATTTAAAAATAATTATTTTTTTTTATATATAAATTATTTTTGTTTTTATTTTACTTTAATTTACCTGATCAAATTTTTGTAGATTGTGCATATGGAAAACGGAGTAGTAGGAATTTCGCAACAATGGCGAGGGTGACATTATACATTTCGCCACTGGACCCTTGACTTCCTGCGACCCTATAAAAAGGAGGAGGGGCTCATTTCGTTAGTTCATTTTCCTCCGAGGCCACTCCCACCTTTCAGGCCTTCACGTGCCTGCACCACGGTAGTGAGCCACATTCCACTCCCGGTGCCACAGGTCCCGACATCACTTTGAGCCATGCTAGTGAGGCCATTCACGCCGTCTCAGGTGCCTCTTATCCCACCGCGCCCCAGAGCCTAGTGATGCAGGCCACGAGATGTGTCGTGTGCCTAGAGCCTGGCCTGCTTGATTGCGTGCTTTGCCGTCCTGACCCATTGCCACAGCTCAGAACCACTGGTCCACCGTGCGCGCACAACCCACTATCCTCTAATTTGTGGCCTTTCTCTACCCCTGCGGTATTCTGGGCCATAGACATGGTGTGCCCGAGGTGGTTCGCCTGGACGGGAGTTGGGTCGGCACTCCCGAGGAGATGGAGGATCGGACACTGGTATGGGTGCCCATTCTCCGGACTTACACAACGGTTATACGACTTACGTGGCCCCAGCGGCCATGCACAGGGGGCCTCGGGATTCGGGGCGGTATCGGACCGAGGATGGGACCTGGGCCCTTCTCGGGTACCTGAGAGCGGCGGGGCGGCCCTCAAGCGGGCCGGACGCCAAGCCGGGGAGTCCTCGAGATCTCGGCGAAGCGTCACACTCCCGGTGATGGGGCTCCTTCGCCTAGCTTTCACCGGCCTCGAGATCCGGCGACCCCATGTTCGCAGTGACGATTTAGTGCGTAGATTCCGTGCGGGGACTTCCACGGGAGCCATTCGACGTACGGCGACTGACCACTAACCGCGATTTAGAGACTTGATGAGGCTGATCACGCAATATTCCCTGCTTCCATTCATGACGCTGCGACAGTTCTATTATCCCAAGGTTGTGCTCGAGTTTTACAATACTATGACTTCTCGGGGAGTCTGGGAGTCCGTTGGAACTCGGTTGATATTGGCATTTGCGAGAATTACTCGTACATGGAACATTCATTTGCTGGGCTGCCGGCGAGTTGGCAAATTCTTAGGGATCTGAAGATTGGCTGACCATCGAGAGAGAGATGTCTATTCGAATCTCTGTTGGGACCCGTACTCTTCGCGGCGACCATCCTGGTCTCCTTGTGGACCACACCGCTCCGGACGACATTCCATTTGCGGCATTATGTTCGATTATTAGGGGAGCCATGCTTTCGGGAGCCTATCTTTGGATCTCGGAGGATACAGTTCAGCACCGACTTGTCATGACTTCACTATTGCACTTTAAGGAGAAGGTCCACCGCAAGGGCCTGGCTTAAGCTGAGAGCTTACCATTATTGATGTCGAGGTTGCTGAACCAGTTCCTGGAGCATCTAGGGTTCCCTGAGGAGCCACGCATCTAGCGGAGGATTAGTTGCACTCAGGTCCTGTCCATGGAGCGATCTCTTTACATGCTGATCTCCATTATTCTCCGGCAACAGGATCAGGAGGAGGTAGTAGATGATGTACCAGAGGACACACCGAGGGGGGAGGATCCTGTTCCTGAGGTAGAGGTAAAGGTGGAGAGGAGCTCAATTCCAGATTCATCTCCTCCACCTCCTGCGACCCACCTTTAACAACTAGGCCCGCTTCCTACACGGCGCGACGATCTCGAGCATATTCATCGATTAGGGAGCTTTAACGGCATTATGGATGCTGTTTGGCGCTTGCTACCACAGCGTCGTTGGACCGGCCGGATGGCCCGGTAGGGCTACTCCTAGCACATGTCACGCCATGCTAGCCCGGATCATAGGTGCACCTCGGTCTCCGCCCGAGCTTCACATACTAGTAGAGACCGGTCATGATTCCTTTGGGCGGTACTAGTAGTCTTAGCAACTGACTTCGAATCCGCCGGCGCATCCACCACCACGAGAGTGAGGTGGTCGCACTCTCTTCTTTAGCTTTCCGACCTCTACCAGTGGAGACTTGTTTTATACTACGGTTAGAAGTTAAAGTTGAGAGTGTCTTCTATCATATTTTGTATAGTTTTAGCTTTATTAGCGCCTACTCATTTCTTATGGGATTGTATAGGATACATGTGATAGACGATGGTAGGCGTGATACTTTGTTATGTTAGCTATTTTAAGCATGTATTAGCACTTGGTTATATAAAAACTTTATAGCATTATTTGCATTTTAGTACACCTTTGCAAATTATTTTGTGCCTTTATTTTTTTGTGAATTTTCCTCTTTGCCTTAAGTTGAAGAGTGAAACTTTGTATGTCACGATAATGTTAGAACAATTCCATGCATGATTAAGTTTTGGTCGATTGGAAGTTCCGACATATTCAACCTTTACATCCAGCCTTTGGCGATCACACGATTTTATCGATTTTTATCCATTAAGGAGTTGAGAAGCTATATACCTCCTTTTCCACCTTGCAAAACCGGATTGGATGCATTGACGACCTATAATAGGTTTGTGTTACCTGAAAGAAGGCGATATAGTCTTCGGAATGAAAAAAGAAAAGAAAGAAAAGAAACAAAAAGAAAAGAAAAAAATAAAAGCGTGATGCTTTGCCTTAGGCGAACACGGTCCGAGGGGTTTATGGCGAAAGCCTTTAAATCGATGCCCTAAACCTTAATTGGTTGGGAGTCATCGACTTAGTCGCTACAGTGGATGGGTGGAGTTTGGCGAGTTGTAGGTGCTTAGTTCTCGAAGTCATTCGAAGTCAGGAATTGAAACTGTAGAGTTTGTGGTCGAGTTGATCCTTTTGGCTTGAGTGCTAAACTTTAATTGGTTGGGAGTCATTGGTGGACCCAGTTACACGGACTTTGGGTGAAGTCGAGTTTTAACGTGTATCCTCTGTCTGACCCGAAAGAAAGAAATAAGAGTGTAGCTGGTCCTGGCCCAGGTTGGTCGGCCCAGGTTTAGAATACTGGCCGATGGTTTAGTTGGGGGGAGGGAATGGCTTTGCAACATTGGCTCAAGCGAAGTTTACCTTAGGAACAATTAGGTTTTGGTGGAAGTTCAAGTTGACTCCTTAGGCCGTGTTGCCTAAAACTTGTTTATATATGGCAATTATTCTCTCATGATGGTTTTATGCGAGTCTAAATTGTTTCATCTGCGAAGGCAAACCTACGTATACACACACTTTTTGAACAATATACACTTTTTGTAAAAGCATGGCATGCATACCTTGGTTATTTTAGCATTGCTAAGGGAGTAGCAACGTGTCAGTTAGGGGTGTGATTAGTACCCAAAAAGTGCTATTTTGAGTCCTATTCAAGATAGGTTTTGGTGCTTTTGTAATAATCATGTAAATTATTGAATTGTGTGTAGGTCTATTTAATTCTTAGTGATTTGGTTTTGAGGTTGTTTTGGTAGTTTTGCGAGGTTTGAGAACTTGATTCGACAAGCTTGGCTTGTGTTGGTCTTTGGGCTCAGGAGTTCTCAGATTTTTAATCTTGATGAAATATTAAGTGGGTAATGAATTAGTGGATTGATGGGGTGACAGAGGCAAACATCAGTTTCACCTAATACATTGCGAAATTTATGGATGCAAAAATTATGTAGCAGAAGAACCAGCGTCAGCATTATAATATACATTTTCATTAGCTTCAGCGAAGTACATTATATATGAGTTACGATATAGCGAAAATTTAATTCATATGCCTTGTATTTTTTAGCTATGATAGCGGGAATTCTTCCCTTATGTAAAAATCGATCCATGTGTTTTGATTCCAAAGCGACTGTTTGTATAATTCCCATTTTGTCCCTATTGTAATCATGTATTTTAGGTATTTTTGGTATTTCACATAATTAGGTTGGCTATAAAAGCCACCTTATAACTTTTGTAACCCTAATTTTAATTTTTATCCAAGCTTTTCCGCATCTTTTGGTTTTTAAGGTTTGTTGCTCTGCTTCCTCTCTCTCTTAACTCTCTCATTTCTTAGCTTCCAAACACACCCCTTAAGGATGACAACTCAAGGGATGCTTGGCTAAGCCTCAAAGCCTTGAAGAGGAGGGTGACTAGCTTGGTTATTGGTGGTTTGGCTGTGTCCTCATGCTTTAAATGAAACAGGTACTGCATTTATGGCTCCAAACTTTTCAAACTAGGGTTTAATGCTATTTAATATCTTTCCTTTGGTCAATACTTGTCATGCTTTAGGGTTATTGCATTCTTAATGGTAGATGCCTTGACATTCTTTAAGATGTCATTTACGAGCCATTGAAATGAGGTTAAATGCTAGGTTTTCAGCCCGATTGGAGCGTTGAATGCTTTCGAGTATATGGTGGACTCCGAATAGAGTGTTTCGGGGGTTAGGGTTTATAGCTAAACAAAAATCCGGTTTTGACCTTGACTATATGTCATTTTGCCCAAGCGAAATAACGGAGGACATCTTGCCCCATTTTATCAAGCTAGTGACCCCGAGCCTTCAAGGTTACCAGTTCACACTTTATTTTAAGCTATTTAGTTAGCTAGTAACACAAACTCCACACTTTCATCTGAAATCAAAAATCCAAACAAAAGTCTCACCATTTTCAAGCACTAATGCGAATCATTTGTGGGATGAAAACCCATCCCCGTGTTCAACCCTAGACCGCTATCGCTGCGGTAAACCTGCGGCGTTAGGAGGAAAATAGGAAACAAATTTTGTTGATTCCGGATCACCATACCGTGGCACGAATCAGAGCGTCATCCTCCATGTACACTCCATGTACCTGAAATAGTGATCCCTCGACAAGGTAAGCAAAGCCCAGTAGTGATAATTTCCTACATGGGTTACTCCCCACCTAAGTGCACATGCCATGGCAAATAATCACATCCAAGCAATTACATGAACCTACTCGAATGTCTACATGTCTATCCTGTACGAGTCCCTCACCGACTCCATCACATATGCACTGGCAGATGCGAGTAAAATATCCTTTTTATTTCTTTCATGTCGTGCACTCACACCTACTTTTCTTAGGTTCCCCCGGTGCATATGAAATGCATTATGCCATTCTCAAACTACACATGCCAATATATCATTTACACATATATATTAACAAAATTTACATACATGTCGCATGTTATTTAATTCACATCAGGCCTTTTATCAAAATTAGCTCACTGAGATAATTACAATTCATTTCCAATGGCTTACACACAATTATATTTTTATATAATTCCACATCATGTTAACACATTTAATTACATGTATTAACATATTAATTCTCACACAATTCCAAGCCATTCATGCTAATATATTTACATGCATGGATTAACATAATTAATTCCCATAATTCATATTATTCGATTCTCAATCAATAACACCAAAATTAGCTCACATGGGCTAATTAACAAACACAAGCAATTCATTTTGAATCACTCAACAACATAAAAATTTACACCAAAAATCACGTCACTATTCACGTGAACAATGAAACCCTCGGGTTGGCACTGTTCACGACGACAACAATGGGGATTTTCTCCACTCGGCTCAAATGTTTTGAGATCGAAAACACGGCTAATCCAAGCCTCAGAACATCCCCAACCTTTTACATGTCTCTTAACCAAAGAGTAACACTAAGTAGGAAAAGATCCCTACATCTTGGAGTTGTCGAAACTCCACCAAATAGGTGTCCATGCGTAGCCCTCGCCACGTAAATCGACTTTGCTTCTTGCTCCGTCGAGAACCGACGGTTCGAATATTGAAATCTAGAGAGAATGAGCTTTCTCTCTCTCTAAAATCACAAACCAACAACCTACTGCCCCTTTTTCTTCCTCCTACACATTTTTTTCTTTTTGTTTTGAGAAGACAACTATTCATTTGTCTTATTATCTCATTAACATTTCATTTAATTCCCAATGGTCCATTTTCTTGATTTTTTACACTTGGCATAATCTAGGCCATTCATTTCATCCTCTCACTAATTATACAACATGTGTCACATGAGTACATGTAGTAGGTGACTTTTTTCATATCACATGTTTCTCAAAAAACCGTTTTACGGCACTCGACACCCGGTGCCTCGAAAAACGTGAAATTCTTACTGTCTCAGTATTGGATGAAATTCGACATGGTAGCTAGATTGCGGGAGACGATTCCAACAGTGAAGTCCGTTTCATCATTCGAGATCTAGAAAAAATTTGAATTTTATCAAAATGACCATTTTACCCCTTTTCAGAAAATTTGAATTTTCCCCGGGTTTTACAATATTCCTATGTAGGGTTCAAATTTATGCAAAAATGGTGATATATTGCAAAGGAAAATGGTATTTTTAGTAAGCATTCAAATTATTAGGATAAGGTCAACTCTGACCAAAGTTGTATTATAAAATTAGGTGTTTTCAAGTGTTTCAAAGTATATGCCTCGGTTGGAAAGTCCGATTCATGATGCTTATCAAGAAAGGATCATTATTTTAGCATAAAAACAGATTCAATCCAGAGTTGGAAATCAGTTTGTCTTCTAAAACTGTCTTCATTGATCAACATTAATAGTTCTTAATGATAGAAATGCATTTGATTATGAAACTATGCACTTTTGAGATGAAGAGAAGTGTATATAATCTAGGGACTTCCGAGATTTAACTTTGTTGTATCAATTATTATCTGTCTACACATTCTATATGATCTCCATCAAATATGTCATATGATCCCTCAATAATTTATTTGTACTAATCAATAAATCCCAAGAAACTCTAAAAATTAATAACAGTATCAGATCATTTCAAATTTCAAATTTCAAATTGTTTTCACAATTCATCACATTAAGTTAAGACTTAACAACCTTTCTAAGCAAAAATTACATGAAAGGCTAATATCGCAACAATTTATCCACCGTTTCCCTTGACTAAACTCAGAGATAACTAAGAATATGAAAGACAACATTTCCCAAAACAATCAACAAATAAAGGTAGAGAACTCCTTAATTCATCTTCAAAATCGAAACCAAAATCCTAAGGTTCAAGATGTATTAAGTCGATTCCGCATATTCTTCTTACCTATCGTCATAAGATAGCCACAGCGACACCCCGAATCCGGTCCGTTGACCCTTATCAGCTGCGGAATACCTGTGTCTCATATTATGAGACCCATACATGAGTAAAAATGGCCAATACCTGTGTCTCATATCATGAGACCCATACATGAGTAAAAATGGCCACTTGAGCCCATACATCAATGCTCACCAAAATCTAACAAACTATATTACAATAGTTCATGAGAGTTATTACATCACTCTTAACACAAACATATATTAAAATTTAAATTTTTTAATACATGACTACAAACTTCATATCAAAACCCGCAATTCGGCTTTTCTTCTCAAGCGGCCTCTAATGAGCGCCTTCTTCGGGCACTCCTATTACTGAAATAATGTTCCCTCGGCCCGGGGTGAAGCGTGCCAGTGGTGGAATTATCACCACATGGGTTACTCCCCACCCTAAGTGCACATGTAATGGCAACCCAGACACACTCAAGCAAATTGTGACGCCCGATCCCGGAAGTCAGTTGTGAAACTCATCAGCTTGCGGAATATTTGTGGATGTCGGGTAACGGGCATCACTCCATTGAATCTCCTTTTGAGATTTCGAGACTTAACGAAAATCATCTTGAGTCTCAGCACATGCAAGGGAGCTCTACGAATACAATCGTCTGACATCTTATCGACCACACGGATACGAGGATCGAAATCCATGGCCATTTTCGACCCAGCCCAAACACGAACCATAATTTATTGCATCAATTATAACATGGATAATAACGATCCGTGTCGAGTCCGGAATTTTAAGCAGTCCCCAAAATTATAACAATTCAGTCCCAAGTTTTGGGATCAACCAAATGGCCCTTCACGACCTCAAACACTCCAAACCATTCACAAGGCTCTTAAAACCAAAAATAACCGAGTAGGAAGACCCACACCTCTTGGGTTGAAACTCCACTAAGCCCAAGTGTCCACACGTAGCCCTTGCAGCGTAGAACAACTTTGCTTCTTGGCTCAACAAGATCCGACGGTCCGAACATTGGGAAATCTAGAGAGAAGTTGCACTTTCTCTCTCTAAGAACCCTCCATTTTTCAAAATCTGCTCTCCCCTCTCACCACTGTCGGATCCAGAAGAAATGGAGAAGAAAAGTCTCATTTTGTTCCCCTCTTTGCCACATGTCAACCTCTAATTGGTTGTGAGGATTACCTTATCCATTTAATCCACCAACTTTGGATTTCCGCTCCCGATTAGGTGCCACATGTCTGTGGGCCCACACCTTGGCTCGAGTTGATGCATTTACGCACGACACGTGGCTGCTGTGAACCACTCAATGTGCGAGTGTCATGACTACTCATTAAGCCTCGAAACACATGCAAAAAAACATCACGAATTCGACGTCTCGGGTCGATGAAATTCGACGTGGTAGCTAGATTTAGTGAGACGATTCCAACGATAAAGTCCGTTCATCATCTGAGATCTAGAAACATTCCGTATTTTTACTGAAATTATCATTTTGCCCTTTTTCAGAAAATTAGAATTTTCTCGGGTTTTACACAAATACATGGTCCTACTTGAATGTCTACATGATATGGATGAGAATGCAACTCACCCTGATTCGTGCCACGGTAGGGTGAGCGGAATCAACAAAATTTGTTCCTATGTTCCTCCTCTTTGCGTGGTCGAGCTCGCTGCTGACATAGTGGTCTAGAGATTCGAACACGGGGATGGGTTTTCATCCCCAGGAATGATTTGCATCGGTCATGAAAATGGTGGGGCTTTAATTTGGATTTTTGGATTTGTTTCAAAACAGTGGAAGTTGTTTGGATGTTGATTAATAGTAAAAACTGAAAGTGAAGTGTGAAAAGGTAACTTTGAAGGTTTAGGTCACTAGCTTGACAACATGGGGCTAACAAGTGTCCTCGGGTCATATCCTCGCATTATGGCAAGTAACATATAGTCAAAGCCATAACTGGATCTTTGTTTAACTATGAAAACTAACCCTAGGACCACTCCTATTTGAGTCTACTGCAGATATTAGCCATTCACATTCCCTTTTAGTTTGAAACCCTAGCACTCAACCTCATTTCAGTGGCTCGTAAGGCCATCAGAGGATAGCAGTGCATCTAGCGATAAGTAGCATACCTTGTACCTAAAGCATGGTAAGTATTGACCAGAAATAATGACATTAAATAGCTTTAAACCTAGTTTGGAAGATATGGAACCATAAATCAATTACGTAACCTTTCTGATGAGGACAACTGCAGCAACCCCAAAAACAAGCTAGCAACCCTCATCTTCAAAGCATAAGAGCAGCCAAACATCTCTTGAGTTGTCATCCTCGAAGTGTTTGGCAGCCTAGAAAATAAAAGAAGAGGAGAGAGAAGAAGAGAAAAGCAAACCCCAAAATGAAAGTGGAGATATTTACATAAATGAAAAATTGCTCACTTGCAGGGTTACAAAATGATGGGGGCTTATATAGGCCACTGATGTGTGAAACTCTGAAAACAAAAATATTGGCTAATACAAGGGACAGGGAGGTAATACACCAAGCAGATTGCGTTTGGCATTAATTACACAAAATTAACAGGGCAGATTTCGCTATACGGGGAAAATTTCGCTAGGTAGCGAGAATTTGGCTAGCTATGAGAATTTATGCCTACGCAGAATTACGAGATAGCGAAATGGGAATTTTCACTGTTTGCAGTGAATTTTGCTAGCTAGCCAGCCCAAGCTGTGCGAAAATTACAGAGATAGCGAAAGTGGAGAATTTCGCTAGGCACGGTGATTTTGGCTACATAAGCGAGGGAATTTCGCTAGCCCTAGCGAAATTTCTAATTCGCTAGGATTCTTGAGATTTTAAGCTGTGGGTACAAGTACCATGATCAATGAAATTTTCGCAATCATAGCGAAATTTCCTGGGTTGCCTGTTCTTCACTGCTCTACACACTGCACCTCCACTTCATCGTTTCTTCATCACTTTGCCTTCATTTCATCACTGAATTTTGATATGTTGATGGCTGGAAATAGTTTCAATCTTCATGGTTCAACATCGATGCAAATTAGACTTTTATGGACAGAGTACACAAGAGCACATAAAATAACCACAAATAACCTCGAAATGGCATAAGTGATACTAAGTAGACCTGAACACCTCAATTGGCTTAATTGATACGATTAGTGCGCAAAAAGCACTCAAAACCTATCTCGAATAGGGCTCAAAATAGCACTTTTTGGGCACTAATCACACCCCCCAACCGACACGTTGCTAGTCCCTTAGCAATGCTAAAACAAAAAGGAAATGCATGCATTGATTTCTCAAAAAGTTTGTGGTTCAAAAAGTGTATGTACAAATAAACATTACCTTTAATATGAATAATTAATAACCTGATAGAAAACTGACATGAGAGAACAAAACCATGTAAGAACAAGTTTAAGGTCAAAATCAAATCCATGGTAATCAACCTGAATATCCACAAAGATCTAATGGTTCTTAATATAGCAGTTGAGCGATAAAGTGCAAATTATTCCCTCTGACACAGCTACGCATGGCCTTAAATTTATTGAACAACCTAGATAGGAATAGCTACACTCTTCTTTTCTTTATTTGACTACCTTGTAGGGTGCAATGATCAAAACTCGATTTCACCAAAGTCCGTGTAACGGGGGTCCACCGATGACTCCCGACGGTGGGTTTAGGGCATCGACGAAGGATCATGACCACAAGCTACGAGGCTTTACCCCGGACTCCGAAGAACTTCGAGAATTAAGCACCTACAACACATTAAACTCTACCCATTCACCCGTGTATAATCTGGTGTGCAGTGTGTGAATTAGTTCAAAGAGGAAATGTTCAAGTTGAATACGCTAGAATCTTAATTGACAAAAAACTGAATCATGCATGGAGTTGTTCTAACATTAAGGTGACAAACAGGGTTTCAATTTTTCATTTAAAGGCAATTCAATTGTCCAATTAAAGCAATTCAATTGTTAAATTGAAGACAAAAAAAGATTACATAAGGTGGAGGCACAAAAAGTGATATGCAAAGGTGTAGAAAACTAAATATATATATATATATATATATATATATATATATATATATACTGTATAGCTTTTGATATAGCCAAAATGGCTAGTACATGCATATCAAAGCTAAACATACAAAAATATCACTGCCTACTATGGCTAATACATGAATCCTACACAAAATTAGTAGGCAGTTGATAAAGCTGATAACTATACAAAATCATAAAAAGAAACCAAACCACCTCACTCCTGTGGTGGTGGTGGGTCTATGGCTCTGCATTTACTCTTGCCAGCTTATATCAGAAGGCTGGCACTTTGCGAGTGGGCTCTCAGTCTCCCAGTCGAGCGGAATACCCAAATGTGTCATGATCTGTTGCGACATGGAGTGTGACCTAGAGTGGCCTCGGCTGTTGACCTCTGGTCTGCTCTGCTGGGTAGTGGCAGAAAGAGCATCTGACATCACGTAACAATGGCTAGCTCTCTCGAACTGACGTGTATGTGCTCTGGAGAATGCTGTGCTGTATAAGATGGGCCAGGAGTATCAGCAGGGGCTGCGGCTGAAGTAGGTAGAGTAGGAGATGGAGGAGAACGATCTGGCAGTGGACTCCTCTCCATCTCGGGGCTGAAGCCTGAATACGCTACGTGAGAGTCTGCGCCTGCGGGCGGAACCTCCTGCGGTCCTATTCTTGGAGGTTAAAGATATGGGCATCACCATCGCTCGCTCCATCGACGGGACACAGGGCACCTAGCCTCATCTGCTCCAGGGGCTCCTCTGGAAAACCCAAGTGCTCGAGGACCTGGCATAATAGTCTCGGCATCAGCAGTGGAAGACTCTCAGCTCGAGCCAGGCCCTTACGATGGACCTTATCCTCGAAGTGTAATAGGGAGGTCATCACCAGCTCAGAGGAATTAAGCCGATTATCCCTCACGAGACAGATAAAACCTCCTAGGATGGCCCCCTCTGTTTGTACATAATCTTGCAGCGGGGAAAAATTTGGTCTGAGCAGTGTCGACCGGGAGCATGTCGGCGGGACGCCTCTGGCTCTTGGCCGTGTGGTGTCTCGAGCGAGAATGCGGACCATCTCACGTGAGGTGGGTGAGACCCAATCTCGATAACCCTCTGAATTGGCTGCGGTGATTATCTGCCAAGGCCCAAAGCGCTGGCGATATGTCCATTTGCTCTAAGCACTCCCGGGCGATCGTCGATAGTGAACCGGAGCTCGAGCGGACTAGGCCCTCCCCGGGAGGTCATCTAATGGTAGAACTGTAGAACCACCGGGTTAATATCTTGCCTCGGCCTCATGGACCAGTGGCAGGGAATAATTAACCGTCGGTCACATCGAGGTCACGAATCTATGGTCGATAGCAGTATTTGGGACATCATAGTCACGACTCTGATGAAACTCGGCGGTGGAAGCGCACATTCCGGGATGGGGTTCTCGACCAGATGCGGCCTCCGTATCTGGGAGGCGGGGGACAGCGAGGCGAAGGTGCCACCTGGCGCTGATGTGGCTGGTGACGGCTGAGGTCTGGATGAGGATGACTCACCCGGGCTGGAAGTATGGGCCCGCTTGGAGGCGGGCCCTCTGGATCTGGCGGGGCACGGGTGACGGGGCCGGGGGTCCATCACGCGTCCGGTATCTTGAACCCGCGAGGCTCCTCGGGGGACTACCTCGAGGCTGGGTAGGTACGGGAGTGCAGGCCGGGGCTGGGCTGGGGCTGCCCCTTCGCTGCGGGATCTTGAATCGGCCCATGGTCGGAGCGGGACCCACCTGCAGTGCGCACCATAATTGCCGGCTGAAGGACAGAGGTAGGGCTCACCGGCCAATAGAACCATGACTCCTTTGGCCCGACGAAGGCACGAGCGGTGGAGACCCGGCCCCGGATCGAGCCTTGCGGTTGAGCGAGCTCCTTTGTTGATGAATGAGGGTACGGCCGGCGGTGACTAAGGGCGGCGGTGGCCAGTGGCCGGTCTGCGGGCACGGCCACGATGGCTGGTGGTGGCCCGGCTCGAGCGGGGCGCGGCTCGGGCTCACGAAAACCGGGGCTCGCGCGTGGGCTGGGGCCGGGCCCGTGGGCGGTGGCGGGCGGCTCTACGATGGCTCGGCTGCGGCGGCTAGCTAGGAGCTCTCAGGAAAGCCGGGGAGGAAGATGATGTATGTGGCTTGACCACTTCTTTTATAAGCCATTAAAGGCGTAGAAGGGTCCTTTTCCTTAATTTATTTATTATAGCGAATTTGAGCCTTTTTCACCACCTGCACTTCAAAATTTTCAGCATTAAAATATTAACACTATTAGAAATAACAATTATTATAATTAAAATTATTATTATAATATATATCTAATAATTTAATATACGATACTATAAAAGTTAGACAAAATTGCTTAAAAAGGAAAGCTACTAAATTGGGAAACTTACTAAAAATAGCCAAAATTATGGAAATTATTAGAGTGTTACTTAACAAATATATTGAGCTGTTGGTTCACTTAAGAACACCCAATCAGCCCAAAGTTTTAAAATTACTCAAGGAGAATTGAGGAGGATGATCTCCTCAACCAGTGATGACACAGTGATTCATGGTGTTGGATTTCCCGTTGTTGACTTGGTTCTCTTGATTGAATTTGGGCGACGGTACTCACGGTGGCTCTTGATGGCAATGCCAAAACCTCTGCTTCACCTTGGTTGGCTATTCCTTGCAATTCTTGGATATTCGGCTACTAACGTCTGACCAAGCAGACGACTTCATCGGTCATTTGATTTTCAGTTTCTACCGACTTGTGTATTGTTCAAATGAAATATCGTTCCAGCTCCAATGTCATGTTGCCAAATGTAAGTTGCATTACTCCATTGGCGTTATTGATTGCATTAGCGATGGCAGTAATTAATACCTAGGATAATTGTCACATGATTGGGCCCATTCTCTATTGGCTCGGTGTCAAGCACTACAAAATCTTGGATAGTAGGAACATGCATTCGCAACACATCCTCAACTATCACTTAGGAGTTCTTCACCGTCGATCGACGAGGATAGGGTGATGTTAGTAGGTTTAAGCTCTCCCCGAACCTAAGCTTGCTTCCTTGAGTATGGTAGTAGGTTCTGCGCCCCCAAATCTAGCGTTGATTTGTCCCTTTAAGTCCCCACCAATGTTAGCGAAATTGTGGGTGATCTTGGATCCTTGTATTTGGCCAGGTTCTTGCTGGATTATGGCGAGCACTCGATTAAAATGCCTTTTTCGATACTGACCACTTTTGATTGTACAAAGATCCTTCAAAAACTTTGCATAGGCAGGGACTTGTTTGATGATGTCCAAAAGGGGTATGTTCACTTTTACCTACCTTAGGACTTCTAGGATGCCTGCCTGCTGGGATGCCTTCTTCTTGCTTCTTAGTGCCTGTGGAAATGGAGGTGGCATGCAGTGCTTCATTGAGTCCTCTTTCAGAAAAATATGTTCTGGCTCCAATTCTTCTCCTTTCCTGGTTTCCTCAACAGGCTTGGGCATTGGCTGCTCAACCTCTTTTCCACTCCTCAGAGTGATTATAGCCTTCGCCTCATCCATTCCTGAATTGCTGGATGAACCTACCTCATGGACTCCTTTCGGATTTGGCAATGTTTGGGAGGAACCTTCTCTCTCTGGCCTCGGAATATTGTTGATCTTTGTGATTGAATACTGCAGGTTGTCTATTTTTTGATTAAGATTGCTCTCAAGCCCATCTATTCTCTTGTTCAGTGTGCTCTCTACAGTATCAATCCTTTGTGCTAGTTGCACATTGATCCCTTTTTGCTCTTCCACAAAGTTGCCCACCACCTTGCTCAAATTTAATATAGCTTGTTCCACATGAGAAGATGATGGTGATGGTTGTGGTTGAGAAGGAACAAGCGTGGTTTGCTTTGGGAGTGCATGGGCGGGGGATTGGGTTTCCGGGGAGGTTAGGGGTGATTCCTCCAATTGGAATTGTAGGTATTACCATATTGGGCATTAGGTTGTGGTGGCTTGTATTGACCTACAACATTTGCATGCTCTGACATCAAATCCTTCACTGATGGGGCTCTCGGATCATGTTCTCCTGAATTAACAGTGGGTTGGAAACTGGTGAATGGATTGGCTTGTGTAGTGTTTCGATCCTTTTTGCACTTCATGGAACCTTTTCTTCAAGCTCCTCACTTTCCTAGCTAGGGTTGAGATTTTGCTTTCATTTCCATGTCCTCGAAAGTGTAAAATTCACGGCCTAGAGGTTGGATGAGGGCCTCATTCTTTCCATCTCTCTCTTGAGTTTGGCTCATCCCGACCCTTTGAAGTTTCAGCCACATAGTTCCGAAATCCATTGCTTCATCGGGAGGCTTGCTCGAAGAGTCTCCTCCACACTCAGTTTCTACTTGATTGCTTCATGTTGGAGACATACCATTGTAAAAATGATTCACTAAAATCCAGTGTCGAAACCGTGATGTGAATGACAACGATGAGTCTCCGTGAATCTTTCCAGCCAGTACAATTTCGTTATTATGGCGAGAAAGTGTAGATCTGCCCTCTTCAAGCACATTGACTTTGTGGCGAAGAATTTCTTCAAAGTGCACTGCGTCAACCAATTTCTTGGTGGTCTGATTGAGTTGAGCGCTATTTTGGCCTGTCCTTTAGTGTCGTGGAAATGCTTTTCGGCAAGCAAATCCATGTCGATGATACCTTCCTTGAAAGTAATTTGCATACCTCAAAATCCCTTATATGCGAATATGGATTTTCATTCTCCATAGTAAAGTGGGAAGCGGGGGCACTAAGTAGGAATTCTGTTGCTCTTCTTGACCGGGGAGGTATGATGCGAAGGGCATGCTTTCTAGGAGGGTGTATGGTCCCTCATCGATCACATGGTATTGGGTTCATTAGGTACCTAGTTGACTCTTTGTTCCTCGGGTAGGGATCCCCATTTGGTCACTTGGCTGCTTGATTTCAACTGCCTTGTTCAATTGGTGCCTTGATTCTTTGCGATCTGCACGATGTCCCTCTATCCCGGTGGTGCATAAACCTGACACACAAACTGAGACAGCAAAGAGCACAAACAAACTTGCAAAAGGGTTATTGTTGGCCTAAAATAAAATGTGGCATGAAAAACAAAAGCAGTGCGATTCGCAAAGTGATGAAAACTTACTGATTCTATGGCCCAGGATTCAAGACACAGGTCACCTACACACTTGTAGCTAGGGATTACAAGTACACATCAGCTCATCATACGTAGTTTGGCACCATCCGTGCGGCGCCATTTGAGGTCGTGCCACGGTAGGGTGGCGGAATCAACAAAATTTGTTCCTATGTTCCTCCTGCTTTGCCGTGGTCAAGCTCTTGCGGCTATGCGGTCTGAATTCGATTTCTGAGGATGGGTTTTCATCCTAGGAATGATTTGCATCAGTGTTGAAAATGGTGAGGCTTTTAATTTGGATTTTTGGATTTGTTTCAAAACAGTGGAAGTTGTTTGGATGTTGATTAATAGTAAAAACTGAAAGTGAAGTGTGAAAAGGTAACTTTGAAGGTTTAGGTCACTAGCTTGACAACATGGGGCTAACAAGTGTCCTCGAGTCATATCCTCGCATTATGGCAAGTAACATATAGTCAAAGCCATAACCGGATCTTTGTTTAACTATGAAAACTAACCCTAGGACCACTCCTATTTGAGTCTACACAGGTATTATGCATTCACAGTCCCTTTTAGTTCAAAACCCTAGCACTCAACCTCATTTCAGTGGCTCGTAAAGGCCATCTAAAGGATAACAGTGCATCTAGCAATAAGTATGCATTGTACCCTAAAGCATAGTAAGTATTAGAAGTAATGACATTAAATAGCTTTAAACCCTATTTTGGAAGATATGGAACCATAAATACAGTACACAACCTTTACAGTAAAGGACAACTGTAATAAACCCCCCCGAAACCAAGCTATAACCCTCATCTTCAAAGCTATAAGGCTGCGAAGCATCTCTTGAGTTGTCATCCTCAAGAGGAGTGTTTGGCAGCCTAGAAAATAAAAGAAAGAGGAGAGAGAAGAGAGAAAAGCAAACCCTAAAATGAAAGCTGCGGGAGATATTTACATAAATGAAAAATTGCTCAAAAGTTGCTTAGGGTTACAAAATGATGGGGGCTTATATAGGCTTTTAGTGTGTGAAACTCTGAGAAAACCTAAAATATTGGCTAATACAAGGGACAGTATGCAAAAGCAGGGAGTCGTTTGGCATTAATTACACAAAATTAGCAGGGGGCAAAGGAATTTCGCTATGCAGGAAAATTTCGCTGAGTAGCGAAAATTCGCTAGCCTAATAGTACGAAGATACTTGAAAATGGGAATTTTGCTATGCACGATCAATTTAAGCTAATAAGCGAAATTAATAGCCTAGCAAAATTTTGAGAGATAAGCGAGAAGTGGAGAATTTCGCTAGGCACGTGATTTTAAGCTACATAGCGAGAAATTTCGGCTAGCTAAGCGAAATTTCAAATTCGCTAAGTTCTTGAAAATTTTAATATCATTGTATTATGATCAATGAAATTTTAAGCAATCATGTAATTTCTACAGGTTACTGTTCTTCACTACTCACTTTTTTCACACCTCCACTTCATCGTTTCTTCATCACTTTGCCTTCATTTCATCACTGAATTTTGATATGTTGATGGCTGGAAATAGTTTCAATCTTCATGGTTCAACACATCTCGATACCAAATTCGACTTTTATGGACAAGGTACACAAAAACCTGCAAAATAACCACAAATAACCTCGAAATGGCATAAGTGATACTAAGTAGACTGAACACCTCAATTGGCAATTGATACGATTAGTGCGCAAAAGCACTGAAACCTATCTCGAATAGGGCTCAAAATAGCACTTTTTGGGCCTTAATCACACCCTTCCCACTTCTCGAGCCCTCACTAGCATATTCACGCATGCCTAAGCCAAATGTGAAAAACATTGTTTTTTTTTCAAGCAAGGTTTTTTTCTAAAAGACATACTACCAAGTTTCGATAAAATCTATTGGACAACCCTCTGAGGTGAATTTGTTGGATAACTCTCTGAAACAATTCATGGGCTCTTCCGACGTGAATTGTTGGACAATCTCTGACTTGATTCTCGGAAAGTCTTCAGATTTGAAATTCCTTTCCTAGCCATTTTCCTTTTATTTTCTTTCATGTCATGCACTCACACTTATCGTTCTAGGGTGCCTCGGTGCATATGGAATGCATTATGCCATTTCCAAACAATTCATGTTAATATATAAATCATGCATATACTAACATAAATTAACTCACAACATCATGTTATTCAATTCTTAGCAATAACATCAAACTTAGCTCACATGGGCTAATCAACAATCCAATTTAATTCCAATGGCTCACACACAATTATATTTTTATATAATTTAACCTCATGTTAACCACACTAAATTTTCATGCAGTAACAATTTCTTTCCATACACACTTCAAGCCATTCATCTTAAACAATATGTACCTTACAACACACATGGACCATTTTGGTCAACGAGCAAGCCACGAATTGTTTGCGGTCCCATCCGTACGATGGGGTATGCGTGGGCAGCCCTCTCTAAGCATCGGTTTCACTCGTGGAACGAAATGCAACCCATTTCGATCAGCCATTTTTCAGACCATAATTTAATGCATAATTATAACCTGAAACCACACAAACAGTCCGTGGACTGTCAAAACGTGTCCCAAATTTCCAGCATGTAGTCCCAATTTTCGGGACTACCCAAATGGCCCCTCACGGCCTCATATCATCCAAAGCATTAACAAAGCTCTTAAAAAGGGATTAAATCAAGTAGGAGAAAACCCTTACCTCTCGGAGTTGTCGAAACTCCACAAAATCAGTGTCCACGCGTAGCCCTTATAGCTTAGATCAACTTTGCTTCTTAGCCAGACTAGAACCGACGGTCCAAAAGTCGGGAAATCTAGAGAGAAGTTGGACACTCTCTCTCTAGAATATGATTTTTCCTCCTCAATTGCCAGATCCAGCAAAATGAGAAGAGAATTGTTCTTTCTCTTTTGTTTTATTCCTCTTATGTCCCCTCATTGCCACATGTCAAGCCATCATTGGCTTATTTGGATTTCTTATCCACTTATCCACCTACCTTTGATTTTCCTCTAATTAGGAGATGCCATGTGACGCTCCAATCCCGGGGTGTCTCGTTGACAACCCGTCAACCTAAGGAATACTCGTGGATGTCGGGTAACCTGACACCCCGCTCACAAATCGAGAGCTGAGTCTCCTTTGTGCGAGGCTCTGCAGGTACAAAACACAATCCCAACAATTAACAACGACTACATTGGATCCATGTGTGAGTAAAAATGGCCACTTGGGCCCATGCATCAATACTCACAAAATTACATCGACTATATCTTGATAGTCTGAGAGTTGTTGTCTCTTTGCGAAACATATATCAGATTGAAAGTTTCAATACATACTCTACAAAGCGAATACCAAAGCCACAACTCCGATTCTTTACAAATGTGGCCTCTAGTGAGCATGTCCTCCACTGCACACTCACATGCACGAAATAATGATCCACTAAACGGGGTGAGCAATGCTAGTAGTGATAATTTAAACCATTAGGGTTACTCTGCCTAAGTGCATGTCATGGCAAACAATCACACTAAAGTAAATATATGATTCTACTTTCGAATGTCTCATGCCCAATCCCGTGTCTCGAGTCCTCACCGACTCCCTCCTGCACATACCTAAAGCCAAATGCGAGAGCAAAATGGTTTCAAACAAAAGCTTTTGTTCTCGAAACTTACCTACGAATTTCGGTAAAAATGTTAGACCCGACCCTCAGAAAGTGAATTGTTGGGTAATTCTGCGAAACTTGATCATGGAGTCCGCCTCTATGAAATGGTTGTTGGACAACTCTTCAAGGCAATTCTTCGGAAAATCTTCCTTGAAATTCCGTTCACAATCGTTTTCATTTTTCTTTCCATTTTAGTGTCATGCACTCACACCTAGTGTTCTAGGGTACCCCGGTGCATATGGAATGCATTATGTCATTCCAAATGGTATACTCATACATTTCACATGCATATATTAACATAATTTACTCACAAACAATCATGTTATTTAATGCTCAACAATAACACCAAAATTAGCTTACATGAGCTAATTAACAAATCAAACAATTCATTTTGAATCACCCCGAGCATCACAAAATCAGCAAAAATCACGTGAATGAGTGAAGCCTCGGTCGACCTTGTTCACGGCCACACAAGTGGGGATTTCTTCACTCGGTTCTAAGGTTTTGAGACCAAAAACACGGCCATTCAGGCTTCAACAAATCGCCATCCATAAAATAGCTCTTAGTAAAGAATAAGCAAAAGTAGGAAAAGATCTCTCTTTAGGTTGTTAGGCTATCAAATACGGTGTCGCGCGTAGTATCGCGCTTAGATCGACTTTGCTTCTTGCTCCGTCGAGAACCGACGGTCCGAACGCCGGGAAATCTAGAGAGAAGTCACTCTTTCTCTCGCTAGAAATCTCAAATCCCACCCTACTACACGTTTGTTCTTCATTTGGAGAAGAAAGCTATTCATTTTTTGTCTTATACTCATTTAACTTTCCAATAATTCCATCCATGTCCGCACTAGTTTGGATTTTGACACTTGGCTTAATCTAAGCCATTCATTTCCATCATCTCACTAATCATGCAACATGTGTCACATGAGTACATGTAATAGGTGACTTTTGTCACATCACATGTCTCTCACAAGCCGTTTTAGAGCACCCGACACCCGGTGCACAAGCGTGAAATTTACGACGTCTCGAGTCGACGAAATTGGCGTGGTAGCTATATTTCATGAGATGATTCCAACGGTAAAGTCCGTTTCGTCATCTGAGATCTAGAAAAATTTTAGGTTTTGACCGAAATTACCATTTTACCATTTTTCAGAAAATTTGAATTTTCCCAGGTTTTACATTCTCCCCTCCTTAAAGAGAATTTCGTCCCGAAATTCTGTACAATCACAACCAATCACATGCAAATGCAACGTACACTATACCATGCATGTAAGCTGTCATTAAGTCTTAAATGACTAATCTATTCTGTTACCATAGAGGATGGTGCTTTGCATGTAATCTCGGCTCCATTGACTCCTCCACTCCACGGTGCCGCCATAGCACCCTCACTAGCCTCACGGTCTTGCTTCGCAAAACCTGATCCTGGCTATCCATAATGCACATTGGTCCCTCCTCGAAGGTCCCATCCGTGTTAACCTCAATCTTTCCCCAATCCACTACATAAGCATGATCTGGAGTGTACCTCCGGAGCATGGACGTGGAATACCTCATGGACTCCTGACATGCTCGACGGTAAAGCCAACTGGTACGCTACAGTGCCTACCCTCTCGAGTATCTCGAAGGGCTGATGAACCTCGTGATAGCTTCCTTCATCTTCAAGATCGACCTTTCCTCCTCTTGACATCACCTTTAAGAAGAGCGTGATCACCAACCTCAGAGCTAAGAAATTCGGCGTCGTACATTAGCATATAGCTCTTGGCCGGCTCACGAGATCTTGAGAAGATGTTGTCATATAAAGCTCACCTTCTCGGAGGTGTCTCTAATCAGATCAGGACCAGTGATGGAACTCTCTCCCACCTCGGTCCAACATATCAGTGATCCGCATGGCCTCCCATACAATGCCTCATATGGTGCCATCTGTATACTCGCCTGATAACTATTGTTATAGGTGAATTCCACTAAGGGTCAAATGCTCTTCCCAGCTACTCTTATGATCGGGAGCGCATGCTCGCGGCACATGTCTCCCAATACTGTATAGTCTCTACATTTATTAATACATGCTGCGGGTGGATAGGCCCAGACTCATGGTTAGCCTTGTGCCCATAGCCTTTTGGAAACTCCTCTAAAAGTGTGCGTAAATCTCGAGTCTCTATCCAACACTATGGATACTGGTATTCCATGTAGCCGGACTATCTCTCGAATGTCTGACCGTGGAAGTCTCACAATGTGAAAGGTCATCCTTGCAATTTAGAAAATGTGCCGACTTCGTGAGCCGGTCCACTATCACCCATATCGCATCATGTCCTTACAATGCCCCTGGAAAGTGGGTCACAAAATCCATCGTGACGTGCTCCCACTTCCACTCAGCCACTTCCAGTGGATGAAGTAGCCCCACTGGCTTTTGGTGTTCAGCCTTAACTTGCTGACACGTGAGACATCGTCGAACAAAGTCACTTACGTGTCTCTTCATTCCGCTCCAATAGTATTGGCGACGAAGATCCTGATACATCTTCGTGCCACCTGGATGCATAGCAAATCGAGAGCAGTGAAACTCCCTGAGAATCTCCTCTCTCAAATCGGTCAACTAGGGAACCACTACCCGTCCTCTATACCGAAGACTACCATCTGCATGGACGGTCCAGCCCTCATCACTTGTACTGTACTTTCAGTCCACTAACGAGACTACTATCTCGCGTCACGTCACGGGACTCGATCACTCTACTCAATAGAGGCAGTTGTAGCCACTAAAATCCCAATGTACCACAGAGCTTTGTCGAAATGCTGTAGCTGAAGTGTCCCACGATTCACCGAGCATCAGCCCTTCAGGGAAGCTATACTAGCCAATGCTCGAAGTGACTTCCAAGCGGGTCATTAGCCACTACATTTGCCTTACGGGATGGTAATGCGTGAAGTTTACAGTCCCCAGAACTCCATCCATCTCTCGCCTCATGTCGAGGTCCCAAATGCAGGGAAAATATACTTCGGGACTTTTTGTATATAATAATTCGAACTCGTTCGCCATATAAATAGTGGCACCAAATCCTCACATGGCACTTCACGACCACCAACCGCATGTCGCGGTAAAGGGGTACTCGCTCATGATCTCTTCAACCGACGAACCAAGGTTACTACCCTCTTAGACTACATCAAACACATCCTGGCCCCTACTCGAGGCATCACAATACACTGTTCCCCCGTCCGGTCCGGACTATCAAGATAGATGCGAGTAAGCCTCCTCTTCAACTCCCGAATGCTCGCACGGGTCATCCCAATCAAACTCGACTCTCCTTTGGTCAATCTCACATAGCCGTTTAACGGAGAAATCCTCAATGAATCTCCTGTAGTACATAGCCAATCCTAAGAAACTAAGTATCTCGAAGACTGACTTCGGCCTCTCCCAACTCATCACGACCTCGACCTTCTCCGGTCCACTCGACATCGCCTCGATGTCGACACCACCACGCAGTTCCTAAAATTCACCCCGCAGTTTCAAACTCGCACTTATCGAACTCGTGTACAAATTGATGGTCTCTCAACAACTCGCAACACAATCCTCAAATGATACTCATGCTCCCACTCCGACCGGGAGTATATCAAAACATCCACGAAGACCACGACAAACTGAATCCAAATAGTGGTCGGGAATACCCTACGATGAGGTCCATGAATGTCGCCGCACATTTTGTCCAAAGGGCATCACCAGAACCAAAAGTGCCCATAACGCGTCCTAAACGTCGTCTTAGGGATATCTCGTCTCCCTAACCCCGCTGATGGTAACCGAAGGTCTATCTCTGAGTGTGATCGGGCCCTCTCAACTGACAAACAAATCGTCAATCCTCCAGAATGGGTACCGATTCTCGATCAGAACCCTGCTCAACTCGTTTATAGTCGGTCGCAGTCAAGGGTCTTGTCCTCTTCTTGCAAATAGAACCAAAGCGCCCATGGTGAAGTCCTGCCTAATGAACTCGGCCCAAAGAGCCGGACTCAGCCTCGCACTAACTCGGTGCCATCCTATGAGTCATGTAGACGGGCGAAGTACCAGTGGTGTAACTCGACATCAAGTCTACAAAATTTCACGAGGCAATCCGATAGCTCATCCCAAAACATCCATACTACGTACTACCGAGGTAGATCTAAGTCCTGTCTCACCTCGCCCCGCGGTAAGGCTTCATAAATTAACCCGCTAATTTGCTCATTACGACACTGGACTCGTACACCATTCGGGAAAATATCATGCCGTCTCCTGAATACAACACGAGTACCGCCCCGTAGGCGTGAACCTCCTACGCCACAATCGAGAATACCAATGACTCGTAAGTCCGCCGCCCACCCATCCCCGTGATGACGCCGATCCGACATGTCCATGACCCGTCCACTCAAGAGTAGAACTCGAGATCTTTAACTCGCAACCACTTACATATCCCTATCCTCGCCTTAATCCCTGTGGAGAACTACACGGCAGGCCTCTAAGGCCTCAACTCCTAAGCCCAACTCTATCACAACCGATGCAAGAATGGATACGCAAAGCACCAGAATCAATAACACTCTCGCCATAGCAAGATAGCAAAACGCACTCGTATAACCGGCTAATCCATTGATCTCAACCAAGGGTGTGGGATGGCGTGAGACATGTCCCTTAACCCCTAACGCCTTTGCCAGGACCCGTCCCGCCCCTCAACCCATAACCCGCCTCTCCGGCCCGCCCTCAACGGAGGCGCCCGTGCGCCCCGAACCGACACTCCGCCTCCGGCCTCGTGACGTGGGTGGCGCAGGAATACATCAGATCCTCTCTTGTCCCATCGCCGACCCTGACCGGGCGCCGGCCCTTAAAACCCCGGGATCCCCGTCTCGCGGCCCTTATATGTCCGGGTCAGCCGGCATTGGGTAAAGACACCATCTCGCCCAGCCCACCAAGAACCCCGACTGGGTCCCCGCCTCGATGGCCGCTGTCTCAAACCTCGTGGAACTGTGGCTCTCCCGGCTTCCCAAACTAAGAAGACGACTCTCCTTCCTCTTACCACTAGCACCAGATCCCGAAAGCCTGAGCATCCTCGATCTCTCTCTCTTTTACGGTTAGGGTCATTCCAACCATGTAGTCCATGTCCAGAAGTGAGTCTTACACCCGTCGAATCGATAAACTTTAAATTTATTCTCACCCGACTTTGGCCATGTCCGTGGCCACGTAGTCATTAGAAAAACAGGCTAGCTCCGTGAATATAGCCACATACTCCAATACGGTCATAGTCCCCTGCTTCAACTCTAGGAACTCCTGAGCTTTCGCTTGACGAGCAGTGTTTGGAAAATACTTGCCCATGAAAAGATCATGAACTCGCCAAGTCATCAGTCTAGATCTCTAGAGGTCTTCGCCTAATTCCACCCATACTTCGGGTCTTCACCCCTTCTTAGCCGAATGTGTCAGTCTCATCCCGGGTCTCGCTGTGAGGTAACTCCACATCTCCAATACCTTCAACTCCGCATGAACCAATGGTCTCACCATCTGACTCTCCCCCTGAATGCCTGAGGATGATGCCCCGAACCTTTCGAGGTTACTCCCACCTCCGCTACCCGCACTACAATTGCACAAGAAGAGTCACAATATCTTCAAACTTCTCAAGAAAGGCCGCTAGTCAAATACTGGTGGTGCTTGGCTAACACCTTGTGGACGACCCCTACGTCCTCACCCTCGACTAGCCATCTAGACATGTCAAATGGCAAGTTAATATTCAATGCAGTATCTCTGAGGTGTAAACACAACCCCGAGACACTATTCACACACTAAAAAGAACATGTCATACACAATGTCCATGCATTCATAGGTAATGCAAGACAATAAGTTCAATATATTAGATCATATGCAAAAAAAAAAAATTTATTTTATTTTAAAAAAATTTATTTGATTTATTTTATTATTATTAGTCTAACACCTCGGTGAACAAAGGCTCGTGAACAAGGTTCATGAACAAGGTCCCTAAACAAAGGACTCAAAACAAAGGTCCCGAGTCGAACTAGGTTGGCGCAATGCTGTGCACACCCAGCCTGGGGGTTGTGCGCACGCGAGCCGGGTCACGACGCGGGCGCATCAGTGCACCGCGGTCGCGGTCATGTCGCAACGCACGCCCTACCGTGTCGCAGTCACGTCGATCGGGCTCATCAGGTCGCACACGCCGTATCACAAATACACGCCATGCGCCGTGTTGCGTTCTACCGTGTCGCAGGCTCCGGTCGTGTCACGTGCCCTACCGCTGATGAGCTTCTAAAAGTCATCCATTTGTCGTGGTCACAGTTCTCAACCGTATCACGCAAGATTGTATCGCGACACAACCCCGTGTCAAGTCCTTCCCGCCACGATACAAACTCAGACGCGACCTAGCCCCCGCCGCGTGTCAGCGGCAGTCTCTATCACCGTGTCGCAGGCGCCAGCGCCATCGCATTCGTATCGCCGCTCTATCGCGACACAAAGGTCAGCTTTCAAACCACGATACAAAACCAGCCATTGCATCGCTGACTTACCCTCGGCAAGGCCATGCGCACACAGCCACCCGTCAGAGGTCGTATCGTGGTCGCTCACGGGTCGTATCGTTGCATGCTCGCCTTGTCATAGCTCGTGTCTCGTCTACTACGCCCTATGCGCCAGGTCACAACACAATGCATCAGATTGCGACTAAGTGCAAAACGGCAAGAGCCCACTAGATTTCCTACACTTGCCTTTTTTTTTTTTTTTTCACGTCATTTTCTTTTTTCATTTGTTCCACCTATTGGAATACCATAAAAATTAAAAAATAAATAAATAATTTTATATATATATATATATATATATATATATATATATATATATATATATATATATATATATATATATATATATATATATATATATTTATTTTCCTTTATTTATTTATTTATTTATTATTATTATTTTTCCAGCTTTTTTACACACTCGTAAAACCTCGTAGTAAATTTCTTCTCATCACATTTTTTTTCCTATGTGCTATTCACCAAGCACACAATTCACACATCATACACAACACAGAATCAAATCACACATCACATTTCATTCATCAAAATGCACAAAGGATGCATGATCTAACCCGTTTCCCATCGAGCCCTAGGTATTGGTATACCTAAGCTTTGATACCAAGCTGTGATGCCCCAATCCCAGGGTGTGTCGCTGACAACTCGTCAACCTGTAGAATACTCATGATGCCTGCAACCTCGACACCACTCATCGCAAAATCGGCGCAGTCTCCTTGTATAGAGCTCTACCCAAGGTACAAAACCTGTCCCAACAATTAACAACGATCACACCAGGTCCATGTGAAAGTAAAAATGGTCACTTGGGCCCATGCATCAATACTCACAAAATAACATCAACTATATACCAATAGTTCAAGAGTTATTACAATACTCTTAACCAAAACATGTATCAAAATCTCTAAAGTTTTAATACATGTTCTACAAAATCGAATAACAAAGCCACAACCCTAGCTTTCTTCTAAACACACTCTGAGCGAGTGTCGTCCTCTTGTACACTCCCCGTATTCGAAATAATGATCCCTAGACAGGTGAGTAACGCCAGCAGCTGATAATTTCCTATGTAAGCAAGCATTCCCACCCCAAAGTGCACACATGTCATGGAAAATAATCACACTCCGCAAATACATGATCCTACTCGAATGTCACAGTCCAATCCCATGTCTCGAGTCCTCACCGACTCCCACACATGCCTAAGCCAAATGCGAAAGCAAAATACGCTTTCAAAACAAAAGCTTTTGTTCTCAAAAACTTTGCTTCACCGAATTTCTAGAAAATATCGACAACCCTCCGAGGTGAATTGTCGGGTACTCCGAACGCCTCATGGGTCTACTCGAGATGAACAGCTTGACAACCCCCAAGGCACTGAAAATCTTCCTTGAAATTCCGTTCACAATCATTTTCATTTTTCTTTCCATTTTCATGTCATGCACTCACACCTAGTGTTCTAGGGTACCCCGGTGCATTATGTCATTTCCAAATAATTTATGCTAATACATTTCACATGCATATATTAGCATAATTTACTCACAAACAATCATGTTATTCAATTCTCAACAATAACACCAAAATTAGCTCACATGGGCTAATTAACAAATCAAGCAATTCATTTTGAATAACCCAAACATCACAAAAAAAATCAACACAAATCACGTGAACAGTGAAACCCTTGGGTCGACACTGTTCACGGTCACACAAGTGGGGATTTCTTCACTCGGTTCAAAGTTTTGAGACCGAAAACACGGCAATTCAGGCTTCAACAAATCCCCATCAACAAAATGGCTTTTAGCCAAAGAATAAACCAAGTAGGAAAAGATCCCTACCTCTTGGAGTTGTCAGAACTCCACCAAATTGGTGTCCACGCCAGAGCCCCCGTCGCGTAGATCGATCTTGCTTCTGGGTTCGAGAACTGACTCGCCTAACGCTAGGAATTCAGAGAAGTCACTCTTTCTCTCTCTAGAAATCTCAAACCCCACCCTACTGCACGTTTGTTCTTCATTTGGAGAAGAAAGCTATTCATTTTTTGTCTTATACTCATTTAACTTTCCAATAATTCCATCCATGTCCCTTTAAGTTTTGGATTTTGACACTTGGCTTAATCTAAGTCATTCATTTCCATCATCTCACTAATCATGCAACATGTGTCACATGAGTACATGTAATAGGTGACTTTTGTCACATCACATGTTCCTCACACGTTTTTAGCACCCAACACCCGTGCCCTTCAAAACGTGAAATTCGACTCCGTTCTAAATTCAACGAAATTCAATGTGGTAGCTAGATTCTCACGACGATTCCAACAAAGAAGTCCGCTTCATCATCCGAGATCTAGAAAAATTTCGGGGTTTCGAATCGAAATTACCATTTTACCTTTTCAAAAAAAATTTGAATTTCTGCCTTACATGCCACATGTCCACATGGGCCCCACACTTGAGCTCAAGTTGACTCATTCTGCACCTGACATGTGGCACATAGTGAGCCACTCAAAATGTGCCAAGTGTCCCGCACTACGCTCGTTGCCTCGAAAAACGTGCAAATTCTGATTATCTCGGAATTCAACAAAATTCGACGTGGTAGCTAGATTTCGCGAGACGATTCCAACGGTGAAGTCCTTTTTGTTATCTGAGATCTAGAAAAATTCCGGATTTTGATCAAAATTACCATTTTGCCATTTTTCAGAAAATTAGATTTTGTCGGGGTTTCACAACTTCAAACCACCATATTGTCCATAATGATATGTTTCATAGAAGTGGTAAAATCAAATCATAATTCATATTGGTAAAGGTATATCAACTAAACCAACAAACAATGCTAGGGTAAAAGGGTGTAATGAACTTTGACTAATCATCAAGAAACCAATTAGCTAACTTAAACTTGTAAAGAATGCTAAGAATATACAGACGAAAATGAACTATCAATTAACACGTCACTCAACTATCCCCATAGACAAACTTAAACAAGTTCCCATCACGATCATAAACCTATAGCTCTGATGCCACTCTGTCCCGTCCCGAAACATGGTCCAGGGGCATGACTGTCATTTCACACCTCAATCTCAAATGCTCGATGTGCAAAACAACAAAAACCTTCATTTCTTGTAATTGTATTTTTTTTCTCCAATTACCAAATACTTGTTAAGAGTAAATGCGTAACTTTCTAAATTCATCAATTTTCCAAATTCAAAATTTCATGCCGACAAAAAAAAAAATTTCTAAATCTCCAAATCTCAAATACAAATCTCCAAAAAGATGTTCAGAATATAACAATATTTAGATTTTCCCAATCTAAATCTTTGAACTAATATAAAAATGAATGTTATTATCCAAGTAACTTTCTCAATTAACTTCTTTCAAAACTCAACATTCCACATAAACATGAACTTAGTTCATATCATCCAACATAAAATTTTAATCAAATCCTAACAATGATGATGTATCCTCAACCTAGCCATCACTCACGCATTACCAAGACTAAAAGACATGTCAACAAATGGGAGTGAGCTTAAAACTCAATAAGAAATATTAATACTGTTTCATGGATCAAAAGGTTTCCAATCATATGACAAATAGGAGATATTTTTCTTTACACAAAACCTTTGTATTCAAATGTGGTGGAAAATTCAAAATTTTTCCATCAAACTATTCTTAAATCTATTTTAAATCGATTTCATTTCAATTATGATCCAAACAATTTCATATCAAATTCAAATAGAACATTTTCATATCAATCCTAAAATCAAATACATTTTTCCTTTGGTCAACAAATATCAAATGGTGCCCAATCATATGGGACTTTTCAAATGATGTCCAATCATGTGGGACTTTCAAATGGGTGGCTAGCAGAAAATTGTTCATTTTAAGGTGGACGAAACCAAACAATACTAGTAGTAGTAACCTCTAATCGAAACCCCTAGAAGCTGAGGTTCAAATCAATTACATTCGCCACCAAGAAATGTAAATGTAAACTATTATTCCCATTAACAAGAGCCGACTAATGTCAACTATTATTCCCGTTGATAGGGCCAAATTAATCAAAGTCAAATATTTCATAAAAAAAAAAAATTCAAATCATAAAACATCATATCTCCACATTTTCTTTCATAAACAAAACAAATCTCAAAATACCTTCATTCAAAATCCCTATTTGATCCATGAACAATAAAAGGAATAAAACAAATCAAACTTTTCCTCATTCAAATCACATAAATGCCAAATGTATATATATTTTTGGAAAAACTATATAGATAATCTTTACACAAAAAGGTATAAAATGTTTTCGTTTACAAAAGATGTATTAATATCCCTGCCCTCAAAGGAGTATTCAAAAGCCTTGAAAGAGCTAATTCGAAGAATTTCACCTCAAGGAAATATTTCCCCTAAAATAATAAGGAATAAGCTATCATCATTACTTATTTATTCCTAAAACTTTCATAATTTGATATTCTTAGCAATTATATTATTTTTAACCTTTTAATCCATAATAATAAGTTAATGGGTTTAAATATTTTATAAAATTTGTTATTTATAAAGTTTATTCTATCAACATGATTTTATTGTTTACCTCAAAAATATTGACATATTTTCAAATGATAACTATTTAAATTATGTAATTTTTCAAATTTTATAAAACTCATATTCCTTTCGGATCTTATTTTAATAATTTATTTATTTATTATTATTTTTGTATTATGAACTAAATCTTTTACTAGAAAGAAATAATATTAATTCAACTAGACCTAGAGCTACGAGGAAATCCCAACTGATACAACACTATACATATGAGTTTATACCGCCTTTCTCGCTGTGGGACCGTGAGTGCGAGAAAGATGCCGTGACTCAGATGGGTAGGATGGATCACTCCCCTCAGATGGCTGAAACTCAATGCGTTGATGGCAAAGAGAGACATACCAGGTCAGAGAGGAGTCCTTCGATTCCATGGGCAATCAAGGGAGGTTTTTCACACGTTTTGGGGGAATGCATGATGGAGGAGGCTGAAACGTGGGTCTTGCTGATTCCTTGGGAGTTTTTAATCGTGACAAAAGTAAAGAAGAGGTGGATAACTCCCATGGCAATATAGTGTTTGAATGCAAAAACTGGTGTGTAAGAGACTAGAAGGTGATGCTTACTCATATATTCAGAGAAGGAAATACTACAGCGGACGCCTTAGCCAAGCTAGGACTAAGATTGCACTATGGAGAGTCAAAGCATTGGAGCACTTCGTCATAAAGTCTGAGACTGATTCTGGAACGTGATGCGAAAGGGTCCTTAGAGCCTAGGAGATTAACATAGTAATCTTTGTTTTTTGTTTGAGTGTCCCCCCTCACTGAGTTAAATATATATATATATATATATATATATATATATATATATATATATATATATATATATATATATATATATATATATATATATATATAAATTATATTATTACTCAATACTATCTAGTCTTATTACCTAACAATTATCATACTTAACAACAAATATTATTAATATATCTTATTTCCTATAATTGCTCAATAATTACTTTAATCATATTCCTTATCTAAATAAATTCTCAATTTTTAATAAAATATTTACTCGCCAAAATACATATATCTTCAAATACTTATCAAATATATATATTTATAAAAAGTTAGCCTTTTCAAACCTATCTTATTTGTTTATTATTATTTTATTTCAAAATTCATCCTCAAATCTTGAATATCTAACATTATTTTTTTTTTCAAACATCCATCATGAATCGAATTTCCTAGGTTTCTTATACCTAGGTTTTTAAGACTTACTTTATGAAGGTTTTTAGGTATAATACATTTTTTTTTATATATTTAATAATATTATTCATAACAAGAACCTTTTTTTTTTTTTCATTCACTAACTCATAGCTTACGGTGGTTCCCTACTTTTTTTTTCTTTTACCTTTTAATTCTCCTACTCAAATCAATTAAATCTATACGACACCACCAACAATTATTTTATTTTATTTTTAAAGAAAAAGAGTGTAGTTTAAATCTAACTTCTTTAGGGTTGATCTAAACTTAAAGAAAATTAAAAGAATCTACATAAAAGAATTCTATAAAATAATAAGGGAAAGCTTTTACCTTTCGAATTAGTTCTTCAACCTTAGATTTGACATCCTAGGTTTTTGTGTTTCTACAAATAAGAAAACAACTCTTTAAGGAAAAACAAAAATAATATTGTTTTTTTTATTCACTAAATAAGATTTAGGGAAAAAAAATCTTAGCTCTTGAAACTTTCTTCTAAACCTCACTTTTACAGCCTATTTATCAAGAGACTACGTAGAGAGAAATGGAGAATCCAAAGAATAATAAAATATTTTTATTAATTTTATTTTCTATTTATACCTAGGGTTTCATAGGAGAATTACCCTTATGCCCTTCTTTTAATTTTTAAAAGAATTATATATTTTTTTCTATCCCTTTAAAAATAACGAGGTGCTACAAAATATTGCACTCCTAAGCTTACATTACCTTATCAAAAGAGGAAAAGAGGGTCCTTTCTAAGGCAAAACCTGTGTGGCACCTAGTGGTGGAGCTTGGAGAAGAGGTTGCAAGATATAAATGACAGTATCATTAGATGCAACATTAAGAGGGTCCCTTATAATTAAGATCACTTTGTGGTGTTTGTCAATTGATGTCTTCATCGCTATCTATAATCATTTAAACAGACCATTTTGTAGCCAAATTCATTATCCATGAAATGATAGAGAGGGCATAAATGATATGTGATGAACAAAAAATTAATTATTTTGGATAAGGAATTATCATTCTACTTTAGTACTGTGCAAAAGACAATGTGAAATAAAAAAAAATGATAAAATTTAAAAGAATTCATAATTATGTATGATGTATCCATTGTTTCTTAAACATGATCAAATCTCCCAAAATCCATTCTAAATACTTCTCTCACATTATTTTGGACCTCCACAAGGGCGTGAGTTTATACATCGCGGTGGTTAAGCTGTAAATTCATGTCCAAAGTCGCAGACGCCTTGATTCTGAGAGTCTGATGCAAGAGACGGAGATTGGTGTCTCAGTTTGATATCGAGCGATATGCAAAATACGATAATTAAAAATTAAAAAATACATAAAATAATTATTGAAATTATGAAAAATAATTACAATTTAGGTATGCTTAAAAATTTAATTTTACCATATAAGAATATTTAATTTATTATTAAATAATACATAAATGCATTATACTCTATAAAAAAAATATGGACTTAATTCCCACCTTAACCTTATAAGTGCCTTTTATACCATTATAAATTATCATCATCACTTATACCTTCCATAAAAAACCCCTTCTTTTTATCATCATTTCATACCTTCCTTCCATATTAAACCCTTTTTTTTTTTACTTTACTGATCTAAGCTCCTAGTACCACTGCTACTCTACTCGGCAAAGCCTCCATCGAATGACACCCTTAGACTCGGGTACATTATGCTTGATCATATGATTGCCTGTTGCGAGAGCACGACTCGGTTACTCCCCTATGGATGCTTTTTGACTAAAGTTTTCAAAGAGTTTGGTTTGGACTTGTCAACATAAACAGAAAGTGATTAGGTTTCTGTGTTTGACACTTACATTGAGTCAACTATAGGTAGAATGAAGTTTGTGAAATCAGAGGATTGTGAATGGAGACATATGAGAGATGAAGTAGAGGCTGGCTCGGATGAGAATGAAGAGAATAACGACATGGAGGGAGGATCACAACCTTCTAATCACTTAGACATTCCTCCACATGCATCGATGCACTAGAATCAAAGCCTCGTTGATATTCTCATGTCAGTTACTACCGTGGATGAATCACCTATGTATGAGGTTAGGGAACAGATCATTTCGTTAGCTTCTTGCATAAAGGAGCTTGCTGTCATGGAGGACTCACGATTCTCTTCAATCAAGGCTAGTATAGATTTGTATGAGACATATTGATTCTCCCAAGATGAAAAGCAAATGCCATAACAAAGAGTCAACAAGACAGGGTGCTGGTTATAGGATTCCTTTGAACTCGCTTTTCCTCTCCACCACCTCTTACCATCTTGGATATTGTTATACGTACTATGTTTTCAATTTACTTTTTGGACTTGTGATGCAAGAATTTATATGTTATTAGACCTTTATGAACAATGAATGATATGTCACACTTGTTCCAATTAATTGGACTTTGTTATAGTTATATGAATGGATGTGATACATTTTACTTTTTGGCGATGTCTATTTTTCTTACAGTTTCATTTCCACTTTAATATAACTTGTACCAATGAGGGTGGAAGAGTTTGACATTTTTTTTTATGTTTCCATGATCGTGTAATACTTAGATCAATTTATCACCAGTCTATTGTAAATTTTATGTACCTTCAATCACTATAAATAGATTTGTAGTTTATCAAAATTAGTTCAAAAGTATGGTTCTAAGTAGTATAAATCACCTAGAAACTAGCTCTATTTGAAGAAGAAAGTATCAATGGAAACTATTGCATGTTGTGACCTCAATCGGTTGAGGTTCCACACCTCAACCAATTGAATGTGCTCTCTATGATATTCACTCACATTGAACCTCAATCGACCGGTTGAGGTAGCTTTATGTCAGTTTATATTAGAGTGCTCCTTAGTCAACTGGTCGAAGGTACCAATCTCAATCGGTTGAATGACCTCTTGGTGAGTTTCACTCACAATGCACTTCAATCGACGTTGAGTGTAATGGAGTTCGACCAGATACTTTTCATGAAACTAACTGAGAGGTCATTTAACTGTCAGGTTGAACCTCAATCTGGCTGAATGACCTCTCATCGCTTCATGAAAAGTATACTGGCCGACCTGGCCGAGTGTACCAACTTCCAACCCGCTGAATGACCGTCTAAGAGTTTCACTACACGACTTCAATCGACAATGAGTGTACCACCCAACTACCGATTGAGGTATACTTTTCATGAAACTAACCGAGAGGTCATTCAACTGCTTCGAGGTGAAGCTCGACCGGGACAGCTTACAAAGTTGTTATATTCTGTAAGCAATGAGATGTATTGACAAAGTTACAAGTCACAGGTATTGACAAGTTAAATGAGATCTACTAATAGTATACTGCTGTGTATTTTTAATGAGCATATGTTTGAACAATTTGGAAAATAACAAATAAAGATTAACGTAGTAAAAGTCATTACAAGGTTACAATATAGCAAAAATATAAACAAAAAAGTCCAAATCGACTCCAAACATAATTGTTTGATACAAAAAACAGTGAACACAACTTAATCTTCATCACTTCCTAATCAAAATAACTTGGTAAACTTTTCTCGATGTTTGTTATGAGCATCCAAGACAAGATTGAACAAGCAATAAGTTCATACAATGACATTTTATTCTGTCAAGAAAAGGCATACACAAAATGATTAGTGGTATCCATCTATACTTAATATAAAATGATGTATTTGAAAAAGGATTGATTTGCTCAAATTGATTACCTCATCAATTGCTTCAACTAATGTGGAACCGTTCCAATATTCCATAAACTTTATTACGAAAATTCCTTAGTCAGACCTAAACAAAATTGGATGAAAAAGGTTAAACCATTAACTAGATGAGCAAAGCTTGTACGGGAGGGTGGAATTTTCGTTTTTAAATTTTTTCGCATTTTTAAATTATCCTAATTTAGTGTTTTCTTTAGTTGCTTCTGTATACGTTTCGCTTTAGGTTAATTTTTAATTTTTAGGTTGTTTTTTGCGGTTTATTCGAGCTTCTCGTTTTCTTGAGATAATCAGATGCCTCAGGACGCCCCCAAAACCCTGAGGTCCGTTGATCACTCAACCCGCTAATACAAGTGGATGTCAGTTACCCGATGCCACCAAAATCAAGGTAGTCTCCTTTGTACTGGGAGCTCTACCCAAATATAATACTCTATCCTCCGTCCCAAACAAAGGCAACATAATCCAATATATCCAATCACATAAGTAATACACCACTGGGCCCATAAACAATACTCACTATACATGCCAACTATGAATCCAACTATATACCCAATAATTACAAGAGTTAATATGTTTTTACTCTTATACAACATATATCAAAATTAGAGAATTCTAATACATGTGTGAAATCATCAAAGCCACAATCCGGCTTTTCTTCAAATCCTCGTCTCCCAGGGCCGGGCATCTCCTTGTCGCTCACTGTGCCTGAAAATATGTTCCCTCGCATTAAGATGAGCTAATGCTGGTAGTGGAATCGCCCTAGTGGGCTACTCCACCACCTAAATTGCAGAAGTCTGATGTTCCAGTAAACACGCTCAGCAAATCTGTGATCTGCCCGAATACTGCATGACCCACCGGATCAGGAGTCCTCAAACTCTCTCACACTAACTAAACCTCGTATGAGAATATTAATTTCAAACAAAGTTATTTGTTCATAGTTGTGGTCTACCCTTGATCAAGTAGTGAATTTGTCTCGATATTATATTTAATTGGACTGCCTCAGAGATATATAGTTGGGCGTCTAAGGCGATTGATAGTATTAAGTATGGACTACCCTCCCGGAGTATTTATCCTTTTTGGAACAGCCCTCGGAACCCTTCTCTCTGGAGCTAGTCTCGTACTTTTCAACTCATGAGTGCGGGATGCTCAAGGTGGCGTATGGAATGCATGCGATTCCCGATGCGAGTCTAATCTCATGCGAATATGTAAGCGTCGCATATCTACATAATATCAATCACACAATCATGTCATGTAATTAATCAGATTCCTTACATAAAAAGTAGGCTCACTTGAGGCTAATGATCAAACACGAGCAATTAGGCTTGAATCCCTTCGACAGCACATTTTCACACAAAAATATATTTTTGTGTCCTATTCCTATGAACAGTAAAAACCTAGGTTTCGGTTCGAACACACATCCATTCATGGTTCTTTGTGAACCCTCATTTCCTGACCATTTTCGGCCTCATCCAATAATCCATGATTTATCACAAAATACAACATTCAACCACTCAAATCCAATATGGTAGTCATGACTTTACTTAGATCTAAAATTAATATCAATTCAGTCAGGTTTGGGACGATCCTTCTTCAGTTCAAGGCCTCAATCCTTGAAACATTTCAAAGACCTTTTTAAAAGGAATAAAACCAAGTAGGGAGAAGCCCCTACCTCTCGGATTTAATACAAAACTCATAAAACCAGGAATCACGCGTAGCACACTTGCCGCGTAGAAGCGTATTTCCTTCTCGGCGAGAAGACATGATGTGGTCGGATGCCGTATTTCTAGAAGGAAGACTCTCTCTCACTAAAAGTTGCAATTTCGTTTTCTGTAAGACCTCCCCTGTATCCCACTTTTTCTCATCTTTTTAATTTGAGAAGAAGACTACTATTCCTTATCTTGTCATCTAGCTCATTTAAACAATTTCTAAAATGACCATTATGTCCTTCTTTTCCCAGATTTGATATTCGGCACTATCTCGACCGTCCATTTTCATCATTTCTCTACTCATACAACTAATGGCACATGAGTACGTGTTATATGTGACTTTTGAAGCATCGAAAATCTTTTTACGGCACCGAAACGACGATGCCTCGTAAGCGTGTCCAGCTCGAACTATCTCAGATTTTCGAAATTTTACCTTTTATTAGATTTCATGAGGCGATTTCAGCGGTGAAATCCGTTTCATCATCCGAGATCCTAGAATTGGCTGGTTTTTAACCAAATATAAATTTGTAATCGAAGAATTACGATTTTGCCATTTTCGAAATTAGATTTCTCGGGTCTTCTCCCCTCACAAAATGAATTTAGTCAGAAATTAGACAGTCTAATCACTCACATACTACATATACCATACTTGCCTCCTCATGCAGTATAACTAGCCAAACTTACATAAATCTTAAACGACTAAACCACGTACCTTCATCCCTAAACAATAAGGGATAGGTGGCCCGCGCTCGTGTCGGCGCTCCAGCATTACCTCCTGCCTCCACTCCATGGTCATAGCCATAGCACCCTCGCTTCAACCTCGCGGTCTTGCGTTGCAAGACCCCGTCCACAACTATCAACAATACTGCTTGGTCCCTCTCGAGAAGGGTCCATCAGTGTCAATCTCAATCTGTCCCCGATCCACCACGTGGAGTTAGATCTACGGGTATATTTAAGGTATATTTCGAATTATGGAGGCGTGAAATACCTCATGGACACACTAACTATCTTTGATGTATGTGGGTATGCTTGATTGCCTACCCTCTCAGTATCTTGAAAGGTCAATGAACCTCGATGGCTTCCAGCTTATAGAGACGACCACTCCTCTTTTGAGCATCACCTTTAAGGCGTGTTCCCGACCTTCTCGAACTCCTAGGGTCGGCGTCGCACATCCGCATAGCTTCTTACGCACGCTCGGTAGGTAGGGAGAAGGCGATGTTGTATCAAACCCACCCTCTCATTGTCTCTAATCATATCGGGACCGGTGATGGGCTCTCTTCCACCTCGGTCAACCTAACGATGACACTGCACTGGCCTCCCATACGGTACTCATACGGTACCATTCGTATCACTCGCCCCTGATAGCGTCCGTGTGTTTCATCTCGAGGTCACTCCAGGCTCCTATCCTCAGCTCTAAGTCTATGTGATAATTTAACGTGTGTTTCATGTCGGGCGACCTGCTCTTCGACACACTTCGAGGCATTACGTTCACACACGAAATTTGGGATGTCTCCCGGGTCTCTTACACCCACATAGAGGGTCGAGAGTATTTCTCGGTCTTTCTGCACTCTAACTCTAGGCTTCTCACCTTAGGGGATTTACGGCCCCCCTTTTTGCTTTGCCCAATATGCTTTAATTACTCCTCACTTCCTGATTCGAACTAAGAGTCTTCATTGGACATAGTTCCAAAGACAACTCAACCCAAACTCACCAAGAGTGGTGAATGACCGTCTGCGTGCACCCACCGGGCTCGGCCCGATGCAGTGCACCGAACACAATAATGCAGCTGCTTGTGACACCATCTCGGGTCCACCATGTCTCCAGGGTCTACACCCACGGAAATTCGGTATTTCATAGGTCCTCATACACCTAACTCAGGCTTCTCACCTTAGAGTTCTGATTTACTTTTTGCTTTTACTTGATACTTTAGTACTCCTCAGCTACGATTCGAACTAAGAGTCTTCATTGGACATAGTTCCAAGACAACTCAACCCCGAACTCACCAAGAGTGGTGAATCGGCCGTCATAGTGCACCCACACGGGCTGACGATATTACCATGCACGAGCCTTGATAATGCAACAACGTGACACCACATCTCGGGTCCACCATGGCGGAATCTCGAAGATCTCCCACACTCATAATCTCCGCTTTATCAGGTCAAATCTCACCCTACATCACGGGAAGAGAGCATACATGCACAGCCTGCAAGTAACCTCTGGCGAATCAATGTCGTGTCGGGTATGACAAGCCCAGGCCCCTAGGTCACGATTGCGTGACCAGGTGGTTGTCGACCCGTCGTGTCAAGCACGACCGATCAACAACCAATAGGTCTACCACCCACAAGGTCCACCACACTTTTCATTGCGCCTTTCGATGCATTTTGACTTGACCCCTCTAGCCTCTGCTTTATCTGTGTTCTTTGGAAGTGCTTGTATAGCACCACGAAACTAGCTAGTTCCTCCCAACCCTCGCTAGGGTGTTGAGGAATGAGTGTATACTCTCTGTCCCTACGGTTAGCTGGGTTGTCGCGTCCCCAAAACCGTCCGCATTTGAGACGATCCAGTCACTCATGTCGATCCGTACGAGTCCACCAAAACTGGTGTGAAGCGAAGTCATACGCCTCTTCACTGAACTGAGGAGAAATGATCTCCCTCTTTATTTACCAACACGTATCGAGGTGTTCAGTATCACGACCTCTCTCTACATGGTTAGGAATTGTCCCGACAATGGATTCCATGTCCAGTAGGCGAAGTCCTGATCTTGTCACAGAATGGACAACTTGACCATTCTCGAATCTCTTGTAATGCCAGTGATCCTGAAACTACGTATCTCGAGATTAACTTCGTGCTCTCCGACTCATCCTTGCCTCGACCTTATAGGTCGTGACACTCATGGTGCGACACCACGTGTCCCCGAATATCCCTCGATAAGCTAAAACTACTTCTTGAACTTGGTGTCTGGCCCGATGGTCTCGATGGCGTAACCACGGGTCACCAGTGATACTTTCATGCTCGCTCATTTGGGAGTAGATCGAAATGTCATCCATGAAGTTCTGACAAACTGATCTAGATAGAGTTTGGAACATCCTATGCATGAGATCCATGAACTCTTTGCTAACGCATTAGTCAATCCAAAGGGCATCCACCAGAAGTAAACTCAAAGTGCCCATAGCAGTCTAGCTGCCGTCTTAGGGGATATCTGTCTCCACCATTTCTCGGTTGATGATGGTAACGGTCACGGTCTATCTTGAAGTAGACTCGTGCTCCTCTCAGCTGGTCAAACAAATCATCAATCCTCGGTAATGGGTACCGATTCTTGATCGTAACTACGTTCCAGCGTCGATAGTGATACACGGTCGAAGGGTCTTGTCCTTCCTTTTATGAAATAGAGCAGGATGCCAGTGGTGAAGTCTTTCGGTCAATAGACGCTGTCGATAGCTCCACATGGCTGGACTACGAGTCAACACAACTCAAGCCCCAGTGCCATCTATCACGAGTCATAGAGATGGTGAAATCTGGGGAGTTCAGCACCGTGCAAAGTCTACTACCCTGCATTGGGGTAATTCAGTGGATTCATGGAAAAACATCCACTTACTCTATGCTTTTTCGGTAGATCGTCTGGTCTCTCATAGATCCTCCCAGAGGTGAGCTGCTTCTTGACCCGTTAACGTCCACGACACACGGACGTATCTTTATGCGGGGCCAAAATATCATGCTGTCCTGGTACTCTTTAGATACCTTCTGCCAGGCGTGCTTTCTCCTAAACTCCTGATCGATAACAACCACAGTAAGTGTCGACGATCCATCGAGGATGACGCTGAACTCGACGTGTTCATAATCCTCAAGTCCATTGTGAGTAGAGTCCAGAGATCTCCAACTACGCAATCTCGACATATCATCCCTATTCGCCCCAATCACAGGGAGAACTCACATACTAAGGCTCCTCTAAGGTCTTTAGAGGTCATACTTATTACCATACTTGGGCCTCGTGCTCTAGCCCCTAGAGGCATAGCTAGTCTAATCACAGTCGCGTCGGTAGTACCATGGCTAACACCTTCGATCTGTATGAACCAATGGTCGGCCGTGTCGGATCTCCTCCCCCTGTGAAGGTTGGAGGATGATGCGCCACAAACCTTTGAAGGTTCTTGGGGATCCTTTCTATCTGTATACTAGCACATTGCTATAGCATTGACGTAATACCCTCTGACCTCGCCCAGTCTGTGATCAAACATTGATTGTGCGACCGATTACCGATGGATGTCCTCGTCTCATTATACACTGCCATTTACGATTAACATGGCAGCAAGGAGTCATTTAATTTTCACTTGATCCCAACTGGTAATGCGGATGCGGTGCCTAATAGACTTGGCGATACATGAGCGCGACGTTCATTTTTTCTAAGTGGCACAAATTCCGACCACTCAATTTATTATTTCAAAGAAGGTTCTAGGCTCTGCTTGTTCATTTTCGGTATCCGACTCCACACAGTCGTAGTTCATAACCTTAGCATTCACCCTTTTCCTATACAGCGTTACCTTAAATACGTATAATTTTCTACGCAACTACTGCGCAATCACGATTTCAAATGGTAGTTAAATCCAATACAGTGTCTCTAAGGCATAAACACAGCCCCGAGACACTAATCATACACATAACTCAGTGTATACGCAATCAATTTTGCATTTAAAATATTGTTTTCAACAAAATTTTATTTTCAAAAATTTTATTATTATTTTTTTTTTGAAATTTTTATTTTTCGAAAATTTTGTCTAATCTTATTAAATTTTATTTTATTTGATTTTTCAAAAAAAAAAAAATTGGAAATTATTGTTCACGCTGACCGATCAACATTATCGGTTTCACCGAGCCATCGCTCACTTGACATCGCTCATGGATTACTATTCACCTGTGACTGCTCCCTAAGTTGCAATACAATTTAATCTGCAATACAATTTTCAGCCTCACCCATGTCACAAGTAATACACTTATATAGCCTCGTGATACCTTTGCAATACACTTTGGGGTGGTTTGCAACACAATTTCTGTAGTACATTACACATTCAAGTTGCAATACAATCCTCTTCTCTTGCAATACACTTGAACCCCCAGCAGCCCAATCTTGCAATACAATACCTTCAGCCCATTGCAAGCATCATTGCAATACACTTCCTTGTATTGCAATACAATCCTAAATTTACTCAAGCCTTCTTCTCAGATAATACAAAATTGTACGCAATGTCAATTTTTCACTACAATCAAGCTCTGTACTTCTTCACTCTTGCAATACACTGTGTAAGACTTGCAATACAAAAAAATTTTCCAAATCCCATCCAAGCCGCCAGTCGTACATCCATCTCCAGAATACAAAAAAAAATTTCTACAATATTATCTGGGTAGTAGCCCAAAACGTTTCGCATCAATTTTTTTTTTTGCCTATTTTTTTCATTTTCCAATACCAAATAAATTTATAAAATTTATTTCATTCATTTTCTTTAGTTTTACAATTACTAAAACCTTAGAAAATGATTTTCTTTACCTCATTTCATTTTTCCTTTCTTCCGTAACACCGAAGATACCAAAATACATTCACTCCATTAAATTTATCAAAATTTATTTTTTTTTTCATTTTGACACTCAAATAAATTTATAAAATTTATTTTCTTCACTTTTCTTCAATTTCACACCTTGTAAAACTTAGAAAATTATTTTCTCCTCTCATAACTAAATAAATTTATAAAATTTATTTTCTTCTTTAAAATTTCTTCTCATTTTCCAACAACCCAAACAAATTTAGTAAAATTTATTTTACTTATTTTTCTCTGGCTACACTTAAAACCCAAAATTTAAATTCTTCACCTCTTAAACCAAATAAATTTATTCCAATTTATTTTATCTCTTTCTTTTGCTCAGCCATTCACTGTAAACTTCACCATTTTTCTAATTACATCCATGTGCTACTACACACACCATTCCACAACACATATAAAACATGACATACACACCATCATACAATAATTCACCAAATCACACAAAACACATTAACACATGCATGTAGTGTCCTAGTTTTGTCCCGTGATTTTCTAGGTAATCTCACAATGCAACCGAACATCGAACCACACCTGCTGGGTGATGTGTTCTTACACGACTACTGCCTAAGCCCAAGCCCTCAATCTCTAGGTTTTCATATACCTATACTCCACATCAAACCACCTAGTGGTGATGGATACCCAAACCCGAGCTCCCTAGGTATTCGTGAGTACCTAAGCTCGATACTAAGTCGCGACACCCCAAAATTAGTCCGTTGACTACTCACAACTCATGAATACAAGCGATGTCGGGTTACCCGACGCCTCACTGAAAATCAAGTAGTCTCCTTTGTAACGGAAGCTCTACCCAAATATAATACCCGTGATATCCCCGGGTCTCCAAACATTGCAACATAATCCAATATATCCAATCACATGAGTAATACAGCCACTTGGGCCCATAAACAATACTCACTATACATGCCAACTATGAATCCAACTATATACCCAATAATTACAAGAGTTAATATGTTTTTACTCTTATACAACATATATCAAAATTAGAGAATTCTAATACATGTGTTAAATCATCAAAGCCACAATTCGGCTTTTCTTCAAATCCTCGGTCTCTAGGACGAGCCATCTCCTTGTACGCTCCCTATACCTGAAAATATGTTCCCTCGACAGGCGAAGCACGCTCAATAGTGGAATCGCCTAAGTGGGTTACTCACCACCTAAGTGCAAGCAGGTAATGTTCCAATGAAAACAATACATTCAAGCAAATGCAAATAGATCCTACTGAATTGTCTACATGACCAACTCAGATCCCGAGTCCTCACCGACTCTCTCACACTCGCCTAAGCCTCGTATGAGAATATTAGTTTCAAACAAAGTTATTTGTTTATAGTTTGTGGTCTACCCTCCGATCCAAGTAGCTGGACTCCGGCTCCAATATTATATTTAAGGACTACTCCTCCGAGATATGTCAATCGGGGCTCATTCCGACACTGGATACTTTTATATGTGGACTACCCTCCGATATATATCACCGGGCCGTCGGTTTCCATTGATATTTTAAGTATGGACTAATTCGATCATTTAATATTTTTAGACAACCCTCGTAACCCTCTAGACTCGTCTCATGCACTAACTCCTATAGTCCTAGGAGGTTCCAAAGGCTTATGGAATGCATGTATGCCAATTCCAATACAGTCTAATCTCATGCAAATATGTAAACATGCACATATCTACATAATATCCAATCACACAATCATATCATGTAATTAATCAATTCATACATAAAAAATGAGCTCACTTGGGCTAATGATCAAACACGAGCGATTCTACTTGAATCACTCGACCAAGCACATTTTCACACAAAAATATATTTTCAAGTCAATATTCCTATGAACAAAACCTAGGTTTTACACTACTCAAACACACATCCATTCCTGTTACTCCGCTCAATTTCTTTGTGAACCCTCATTTCACTCCGCCATTTCCTACCATCCAACCAATCCATGATTTATCACAAAAATACAACATCTTCAACCACCCAAATCACGCGGCGCTCACTACCGCTACACGATATCAAAAATTGGAGCCATCAATCTCTGGCCCTGCCTCGGGACCGATCAAACTACTGCTCAAGGCCTCAATCAACCGAAACATTTACAAGGTATTTAAAAGAGGGAATAAAACCAAGTAGGGAGAAACCCCTACCTCTCGAAGTTTGTCTAAAACTCATAAAACTAGAGTCCACGCTGCAGCCTGGCCCCGCGCAGAACGCCTCCCTACCCGAAGATCGCCGACTGGGCCTGACGCCCGTATTTCAGAGAAAAGTGAAAGACTCTCTCTCACTAAAAAGTCACATTTTCAAGCTGTAAGACCTCCCCGCATCCCACGTTTTCATCTTTTAATTTGAGAAGAAGACTACTATTCCTTATCTTGTCATCTAAATCCATTTAAACAATTTCTAAAATCACCATTACGCCCTTCTTTCCCAGATTCGACATTCCCATGACTATCTCCTACGTATCCATTTCTATCATTTCTCTACTCATACTAATTAATGGAACACATGAGTACGTGTTATATGACTTTCGACGCATCGAAAATCGCTTTACCACACCTAGCGTTGATGCCTCGTAAATGTGTCAACTCCGACTATCTCTAATTTTACTTAAATTTGCCGCATTCAGCTAGATTTCATGAGATTCATTCCAACTGAAATCCGTTTCACCATCCGAGACCTAGAGTAGACCAATTGGATTTTTAATCGTAAATAACAATTTCGTAATCGAAATTACGATTTTGCCATTTTTCCAGAAATTGGAATTTCTTGGGTCTTACAATGCCTATGATAAATAATGATTGTACCTTCTTTCACATGAAGAAAATGAGAAATATTTGAACATAAAGCATAATGGTTTGACCATATAGTTGTAGACCTAACTCCTTGTTCTCAGTATCTTAACCACAAGTCATTTACTCTTAATAGTCAATTTTGCTTGTTTTAGAGAAGAATTATGCGAACATAATCTTCTTGATCTCTAAACAAATCTAGAACTTGTTTTATTATTGCTTGAGGTGAAATCCTAGACACCACAACATTTAGAGATGACGAGGGCCATCTCGACCGATTGTGTGCCTTTCTAGCCAACCTTTATAGTACATATCTATAGTCATCCTTTTAGAGATCCTAAAGAAGCCTTTCTCAACCAAGTATGCTCCTTACCTTGTATGTATTCCCTTCAATTGAAAACCTTATTTTCCCATGACATGTGTGGAATTACCATGCATTCGGCTGGCTATGTGGAATCTGATGATCGACAGTTGATAAAAAAACAAAAAAGAATAAAAGGTTGAGTAAGTTTGGTTTCATAGCCTTTCTACCTTGAGTAAGTAAGTTCTTAGGGGTATTCTACACCTAGTACCCTAAGGCCAATTAGTCTAGGAACTACTACCCAAAGCTAGCTAAATGGGGTAGGTAGAAAGCTTAAGGGAACCAAACATTGCACTACTCATACACCTTGTTTGTTGTTATGTGAACAAAAAGGAGTTTTGGGGAGCAAAGTGAAGTATGAAAAGCAATAAGTTTGGGGGTGATGTAATGTTGGTGAAAGCCCAATGTATTTGAGGAGATGGACAAAAGTGAAAAAGAAATGTATCTTTGGGTAAATTTGAGCAAAAAAAAAGACTTTTATCGTGCATTTAACCCAAGCCTTACATTACAAGCTTATTTAAGACCATTTGATCCTAGTGTCATGGGTAGTCTACATTAGTGGAGAGCGATATGAAAAACAAGCATATGGAGTCTTTCATTTATTAAGAGATCCTTCATACACTCTTTCTTGCATAATTCCATCCGAATCAGTAAATTGATCAGCAGGAGGGAAGACTACACACACACTCGAGAATCCGTTATTAGGTTGAGTTCCAACCAATGGTCGAATCTATTATTTTTGAACAAAAAGCTATCTCAAAGTTTTCTTTATGCTGTATGAAGGCTAGATCCTTGAGGCAATTTATCATATATTATCCCATTGTTATGCTCAACATTTTTGTTAGTTTTAAATAAGAAAAATGTGTTGTTTCTTTGCTTGAGGACAAGCAAAATGTTAAATTTGGGGGTATTTGATAGGTGTGAATCTAAGTAGTTTTAGTGTTTTAAGATATAGCATTATGTAACCCAAAATGCTATAATTCACACCCAATTCCTAAAGATTACACTAATCCCCATTTGCTTATAAGCTACAGAATGTAGCAAAGCAAGCAAAAAAGAGGGCAAAAAGAGCAAGAAAGCAGAACTTGCCCAGAAGCACTACTTCACCGAGGCGAAGTGGTTCACTAAGGCGAAGAGACAGCTTAGCCGAGGCGAAGATAAAGAAAGAAGGACACAGTAGAAGATGAGTCTCGAGTTCACCTAGGCGAAGGAAGAACACCTAGATGGAAAACACCTGCCCTTAGCCAAGGCGAAGAACGTCGGGCTTGAGCATAAACGTCATGTTTTTGGCCCATTTTGGAGCCCATTTTCCATTTCTATATATGGATGTATTGAAGACAATGTTGTTAATTCACAAAGAGGAACACTCTTTTAAGGTTATTATTCCTCTTTCTTCTGAGCCATTTGTGGTTTTAGTTTTTGTCTATTTCACTTTCGAGCCGATATTGAAGATCTAGCTCATTAGAGGAGTTCTGTAATGATCGGTAGAGTCGAGATGATTTTCATCTTTCATTTGTTTTCAGATTCTAAACTTTTTACTTTATTTGTAAATCTTTCAAGATATATTTATCTTAAATATGATTGGCTGGATTACTTGGTTGCAATGAGTGGCTAAACATCCTCTAGGGTTGATTGTGGAAGTTGATCCTTAGTTTATATATATTTTATGATGATTTTGTGGATTCATGCTTGTGTAGATGTTAGTTGGTGTAGTTATTAGGATTATTACGATTTTAATTCATTCACCAATATTAAGAGTTAGGTCTTTGATCCCCACAATAGGGCATCCTTGGTGACGCTTGGATTACGCCCTAAAATCTGGTCCCGAGTCTCTTAAGGTATGAATTGGCTAATTAAAATACTAATTAACCTAATCAAAGAAGTCTAGGAAATTAGGAATGCCTAGTACTAAATGGATTTCATTAGGAGTAGCACTATCTCAACATTATGTGAAGACCGTATGGACTGAGAAGTGATCGATCCGAACATAGTCCGGGTAGTCCTATTGTATGGACTGAGAGGTGACCAATATGAGTCCCGAGGAAAGAACTGCCTTAGAAAAGTATCGCATTTAATGATCTAGATGGACCGAAAGGAGAATAGGGAGTTGGTATGAGAAACTGAGGGGAGACATGAAAGTGTAAACCTCATATTGAATTCCTTGGACATGCACAAGTGTACGATCTCTTAATCAACGCTTAATGAATATAAAACTATAAATGCACAAGAGAGCAATCAACCCTAGAATATTTCCTCTTAGTTTTGTCCCTAATATTACTTCCCATTCCTCAGGAGTGGATTCATTATAATTCTACTTTTTTTTTCTTTTATTTTGTTTTTAAACCCTTTTTCCACCTACCCTCTAGTCACTCAAATAGTGAACGAATTTAGTAGCCAAGGTACCCAATCCTAGCTAAAACCACACCTTCCTTGTGGGATCGACATCTCGATCCCAGCAATTCACCATAAGATTTCAGGCGACCAGGCGCTTATAGATAATCGCTTATCGAGTTTTCGTGTCAGTTACAATTCAGACAACATAGTCTTTAGTAGCTACGTCAATTGCCAAACAACAATTCAACAAACATTCTTGGAACTGCAACAATTATCATTCAAAACTAAAAAAATTCATCAAAATTTAGGAACTTTGAAGCTGCTATGCAATTTCTGAATAAATGATAAATAACTCCCCAAAACTTAACAGGTGCATTATCCTTAAAGAACGTTGGGGGAAATAATGTGATGCCCTAAAACCCTTGTAAAGTAGGAAGTCCTCTCAAGCTTTTCCCGAGCTAGAAGAAGAGAGTTGACTCTCCCTCCTCTTAATACTAGCACCCGCATCCCGCATGTCTACAAGGCGCTATCCACTTCCCTCTCATATCGCCACGCCCTACCTCGTCGGGCGAAGATAGATAGCCGCCACGGACTGGACTCCTTTACCTCACTTTCCGACATTAGGCCCATTTCAATAAAAAAATCCATAAATTAGAATATAACTTGTAAAACTACCACCGTAGTGGTGTTTAAAATGTCATGTACATATACATGCCTGAGTCTCATTTACTTATGCTTACACAAACTCCACTATTACAAAAATCTCATTTACATTTCAAAACAGTAATAACAAACCTACACGTGGACTTATCATTGTCATTCCTGCAGATGCGAATGCCCTGGACATTCTCTCTTCGCACCTACACTGATAAACACCCTCGCTGCTTATAGCTAGCTGGAAACAAATAATAGATATGACCACTTGGAGTGGTCCACAATTACAGGATACATATAACATAATGCATATGTCAGAGTTTACATATAACATAATTCTATAACATAGTTTTCATATAACATAATTCTTATAATGGAATTTCATATCTCCTATAGGAGTTCAAAACAGAGATCTTATACAGAAGGTACCCGTAGGTACATTACATAACATAACTGATTTCTTTTGCTTTCTTCTTGTTCATTATTCAAATTCTTATCATATAAATGTTTGTCTGTATAGACCAGTAACAATGGATAAGAGGGACGTAGCACAATAGGTACCCGAAGGTACTAGACAAGACTGGCTAGAGACGTGCTTGCCTGGGCAGAGAGGTGTCAGCAAATGAGGAAAAAAAAGCAAGTCATCGCAGACTGAAAAGAGACGTGGTCTCGCCTGCGAAGAGAAGTGTCATAGCACTAGCAGGAGTGTCGTTGCATTGAATAGAGACATGACCGGCCTACATAAATGCAGGTGCCGAGAACAATGCAGAGGTTCAAGACCGAACAAATGTGCCTTATTCATTCACTATTCCTAAGCTTCTTTGACGTATACAATTATATCTATTACCGAGCTTGTTATATCGTTCTTAATCACATTGGCAAATAAGGGCAAGAAAAAATGTTTGCCCAACGACAAGACTGAATTCAGGTGAAGTTTCGTTTCATGGCAGGTATAAAGCATTTTTCATATAGCTTTTATACTTGTATACAGACCCTTTCATTCACCTGTTAGGATCCTCAATTAATACAATTTTATGCCCAAATATCTTCTATTGGAAGTTCGAACAAAAGAGTAACGGATTCTAGAATTAACCAAAGAAAGAACAAAATTGAACCGTAGCTCAGCCTAAAGGCAGAGGTTCGCCTGCTGGTTCCTACGCCCAGCAAGATAAGAAAATCTTAAAACCCGCCTCGAGTCCCTCCTAGCGCAGGACCTCCGCTAGGCTGAGCTCCATGCCTAAGCTGCACCCTACACCTAGGCGAGGGTGTCGAGCAAAATGCATAAATGGCCGATTACCTTTCATCTGGAATTCCTTCCAAACCAAAACTAACTCAACCAAAACTCAAAATAAAACCATAAAACCTATCTGGTACCAACCAACAACATTTATAATAGGATTTTTCCTACACAATTTAGAAAAAGAGGGATTTCCATACATATAGGTTCCATACTAGTAATCCATACACATATTGTTTCCATACCTTGATCTTGAACACTTTAACTAGCTTCCTTTTCTTCCTTTCTTCTTCTTCTCTTCTTCTCTTCTCTTCTTCTCTTATCTCTTTCTCCTTCTCCCCATCGAAAAGCCCTAGCCTTCAAAGCCAAAAATGAAAAATTCTAAGACCATGTTTGGTCTTATCCCAATTTTTGGCTTACTTTTTTTGCTTTTGCGATTTAGTCCTCCAACTCTCATCTATTCATAAATGAGGTTATCACAATCTTACTTTAACATATACTCTCTTGTTTTATGACCTTTAAGTCCTCATATTTTACAAATACCAATTTACCCTTAGTACTTCAGCTCTAAAATAGAAATTTTACTTTTCTATACTACAAAATTGTAAATAAAAACTACTAGGGTCTAATTCGTGGTGTTACATCTTTTCCCCTCTTACAAAAATTTCATTCCTAACTATACCCGACCTAAGAGTTGTTGGTATCAGGCTCCTCATTTTCGACAGGGTTCCAAGTCATCTCCTCCCACCGTGGAAGTTGCCAAAGCACCTTTACCAACGTATTCGTTTGTTCCATGACTGTTTTACTTCACGATCTAGAATAGACTTCTGCTTCACATCAAAAGTGGAAGTCCGATCAAGACTTGTATATCTTGTATTGGTAATATGTGATGATTCATTAGAACAAAGATTTTCTCGGGTTATCACACATGTAACATATTACGCACTGGGCCAACCCTGCTGGGAGGCCAAACGATACGCTGTCATCATCCACTTTTTCTAAAATCTCATACGGTCTGATAAACCTTGGACTTAGTTTTCCTTTCTTTCCAAAATATTTCAAAACTTAAAATCAGAAATTAAATCCTTATGGGTTGCCTCCCATTAGTCAGCCACAGTCCCAACTGACTCGCCAAGCCGTGGTACTTCTCTTTTCCTTAAGAACCGCTTGAGTTCTTCATTTCCTCTTCCTCGCTTAGATAATGCTTCTTTAACCTCTCCATTCATCGACCTTGAATTCTTCCCCATTATCACCCTCAAGAAGTCACCGCCCAATGTAGTAATTTTCGACACCACCGTGTACGGCTCCACTCCATTCGATTTTAATTTCCCTAAACAATTTCAGCCTAGAATTAAATGTTACAGAACCCGTTCCCTCGCTTCCGAACCCTCAAAATTCTCTTGATCATGCCATTTCTTTGTCTGTCTTTTGTATATTCTAAAGATTATCATAGGTTTATTTCACCACTGCATACTGAGCAATCTTTTCTTCCCTCGCAGCTCCTTTAAAATCGAAGTTTAACTTTCTGATGGCCCACATTGCCTTGTGGTATTCCAATTCAAGAGGTAGATGACATGGTTTGCCAAAAACAATCGTATGGGGACACTCCAACGGGGTTTCAGAGGCACCTCAGAAGCCCAAAGTGCATCATCAAGTTCAAGACCAACTCTTCCCGCCAGCTCACCGTCTTTTTTCGAAAGTATTCTTTTATTTCTCTCCCTATTGGAAATTTCGCTTGTCCATTGTCCGGGGATGATAAGCCAAACTCATTAAGCATGCTTAATCCCATACCGCCATGAGCTTTGCAAATATTTTGTTTGCAAGCGGGTTCCCCATCACTAATGATAGTTCCGGTGTTCTTAAATCAAGCCAAAATATTCTTCGCAAGAAACTCACAACCGTATTAGCATCATTCCTCGACAAGCCACCGCTTCCACCTATTTGGAAACGACTCATCACAAAGAGATGTATAGGTTTCAAATGACGCGGGAAAGGTCCCATAAAATTCATTCCCATACATCAAAAATTTGTATCACCATAATACCTTAAGGGGCATTTATCTCCTAAGCATCGATATTTCCTAATCTTAAAATCTATTTCACAATAATTTAACCTTAATTTCAAAGACACCCAAGATAATAATAAAACTCGATTGAGTATTCAGGAGTCGTTCTTCTCCTTAAAATGTCCCCATATGCGATGCATGGCATTCATTTAAAATGTCATTGTTTCACTTTCTCGCACACATCTTCTTATTATCATGTCAGCACCCTTTTGAATAATAGTTGGTCATCCCAAATATAACACCGCGCCCGAGTTTCCCTTCCGTTGGTAGCCGACCTCAAGGCAGCCACTCCACAAGCCGATAATCTCACAATATCAAGATACCATGGAAGTCGGGAATGAAACCCCAACAATCATAACTGTGGGAAGTTCGTTAACATCACATCTTCTTTTCATCACGTTCTTTCTACTCTTGACAAGTGATCAGCTAGTCAGCTACTGTCAAGATCCCTTTTATCCTTTGATTTAAATCAAACTCCCGCAACAAAGAAGACCCACCTTATCAATCTTAGCTTAAATTTCCTTTGCCATCAAGTATTTGATCACGTGACAGATCAAGCAGGAATTACCACATGGGATCCTAAAATGTATCGCTTAAATTTTTCACAAGCAAATACTATGGCTAGCATCTCCTTTTCGCTTGTCGAGTAGTTCTCAGGTTTCATCAAGGTCTTACTAGCATAGTATATGGCCCCGAATACTTTTCTTTGCCTCAACACTCATGGCAAAATCCACCTGCATCACACATTATTTCAAATCCCTGATCCATTATGGTGTAGCTAATATAGTGCTCGTACTCAACTGATTTTTATTTCTTCAAAAGCATCCTCAGGAGTCATCAAACAACTTTCAGATTCTTTTCCGCACCTGCATAATGTCCGCTATTTTTGAAAAGTCTTTGATGAATCTCACATAAATCCGGCATGCACCCCGAAGCTTCTTAAATCCTTTGCATGGTAGGTGGTGCAAGAGTTTTGATAATGGATACCTTGGATTGGTCACTTCTAGTCCGATGCTTGAGAAATTTTATGCGAACAATACCTTAATATTATAAAATGGCATTTTTCCCAATTAGTGCTAATTTGTTGTCTTAGCATCTTTGAAATCTTGTTTCCAGTTGTTCGAACATTGATCAAAGCGGATCCATAAGCGATGAAGTCATCCATGAAAATTTCCATCACTTCTTCAGCCGTCGAGGAACATAGACATCATACCTCTACGAAATGTATTTGGGCATTATAGCCAAATGGCATCGCCCGAAGGCAAGGTACCATAAGGGACATGTGAATGTAGTCTTCTCTTGATCCTCGACGATAGCAATCTGATTGTATGCTGAGTACCCATCAAAACAAAAGTGAGAATTGTCTGCTAACTTTTGGCTCAACATCGATCAATGAAAGGCAAAGGGAAATGATCTTTTCTGGTTGCTGAATTCAACTTCCTATAATCAATACATACCCTCCATCCTGTCACTGTTCTTGTTGGAATCAATTCATTTTTTTCATTTATGATCACAGTAAACCCCCCTTTCTTTGGAACCACATGGGTAGGCTCGCAATCTTGTACGAAATAGCATATATAAAACCAGCATTCAGCAATTTGAGTACCTCCTTTCTGACTACTTCCTTCATCATTGGATTCAGTCTCCTTTGGTGTTCTACGAGGATGGTTTTATGATCTCTTCTATGAATCTTATGCATGCAAATTGATGGGTGATACCCTTGACTCTTCAATGGACCAAGCTAAGCGATTCATATGCTTCTTAATATTTTCAGCAATCTTTGTTCCTCAACATCATGAGTGCGGCTGGAAATGATCCTTTAGTTTCTTTAGTAATTCTAAGTAATACTTTAAATGACATAGCAACTCTTTCAAAACTAGTCATACGCCTTTGGTTTCTTGATGAATTTCCTCTTTTTCAATATTTTCCCCATTGTCATTTATGTTTTGCTTCAAGCTCATCATAGTTTCTAAAGAATGAAAGCTGCTGAATGGAAATTCAGAATAGACATCTTCGGTA